>JAUNZO010002313.1:0-111880 GCA_031894775.1 Chloris gayana
AAGTTAATATATGTCTGTAGTGATAACTTCTCGAAAGTTGAAGCATTATTTCCAAGCGCATCCCATTGAAGTTAAGACTGGGTTCGCTATTGGAGATATTGTTCGCAATCGAGAAGCAATTGGTCAAGTTGCTAAGTGGGCTATAGAACTTGGCCAATATGAGATTACGTTCTCTTCGCGGACAGCTATTAAGGGACAAGCATTAGCTGATTTCATAACAGAGTGGTTGGAAACACAAGTGCCGCGGGAGATTCAAGCATTGGAGTATTGGGAGATGTTCTTTGATGGGTCCCTGCAGCTTTCAGGCGCGGGGGCTGGTGTGGTCCTTTTCACTCCACAAAAGGAACCGCTCACATACGTGTTGCAAATGCATTTTCGAGCTTCAAACAATACAGCAGAGTATGAAGCTTTGCTTCATGGGCTCGAAGTAGCTGTTTCGTTGGGTGTTCGACGATTGGATATATATGGTGATTCGATGTTAGTGATCAGCCAAGTGAACAAGGTATGGGATGCTCATGATGAACATATGATTGCCTATCGACAAGAGGTTCGGAAACTTGAAGATAAGTTTGATGGTTTGCGCTTTTCTCATATACTGCGCGGAAATAATTCTGCTGCGGATGAGTTGGCTAGATCGGGATCTTCGCGACAGGCGGTTCCTCCTGGCGTTTTTCTTCAGGTGTTGGATAAACCGTCTATAAAGGTGGAGCCTAAGGTTATTATTACAGAAATTGAAGATAAGGCGGTCTCGGAAAGTCGGGAGGAAAAAGCGGTCTTGAAGAACCGGTCGATAGTACGGGTTTGCCGAGAAAGCTCGAAGGCGGATTCAATACTGGTGGTATTCAGCCATTGGATGTTATGATTATTGATTCCGATTGGCGTACTCCGTATCTTGACTATTTGCAATCTGGCAAAACACCGGAAGATAAGGTGGAGAAGCAAAGATTAGAAGTTCGAGCCCGCAGTTATTTAATTCTCGAAGGAGAATTGTATAAGCGTGGGGCTAATATTCGATGAAATGTGTGTCGGTTTCCGATGGTATTCAATTGCTTGAAGACATACACAAAGGAATTTGTGGAAACCATGCTTCTTCGAAGACATTGGTTGGGAAGATATTCCGACAGGGATTTTATTGGCCAACAGCAACGGATGATGCGCATAGAGTGGTTAAAAGTTGTCAAGGATGCCAGTTTTTTGCAAGACAACCTCATACTCCGGCTCAGGAGTTGCAATTAATCCCAATGACTTGGCCTTTCTCTACTTGGGGGCTGGATATAGTGGGACCTTTTAAACGGGCACCAGGAGGATTCACGCATATTTTTGTGGCAGTAGATAAGTTTTCCAAGTGGATCGAGGTCGAAGCAGTTACTAGTACAACTACGGCCCGCGCAATCAAGTTTTTGCAGAACATTTTTGTACGTTTTGGGGTTCCATACAGTATTATTACCGATAATGGGCCTCAATTTACTTCAGAGTTCTTCAAAGATTATGCTCGAGAGTTTAGGGATCAAGGTGCAATATGCGTCGGTGGCACATCCGCAGAGCAATGGACAAGTGGAACGAGCTAATGGAATGATTTTGACCGGTCTTAAACCGAGAATTTTTGACCGATTGAAGCCTTATGCGGGAAAATGGGTTAAGGAATTGCCCTGGGTGCTCCGGGGTTTGCGCACTAATGTTAGCGAGCTACGGGACAGTCTCCTTTTTCTTTGGTATATGGATCGGAAGCCATGTTACCTACTGAAGTGAATATGGTGTCAGCCCGGGTTCAGTATTATGATGAAGAAAAATATGATGATCGACGTCAGGTTGAATTGATTGCTGCGGAAGAATTGAGAGATCAAGCTCTGATTCAAGCCGCCAAATATCAACAAGGATTGCGTCGATATCATGATCGTAATGTTCGCACGCGGGAATTTCAAATCGGAGATTTGGTTTTGCGGAAGATTCAATCTAACAAGAACAGGCATAAGTTGTCACCGGTCTGGGAAGGACCTTTTTTGGTGAAATCGGTATCCAGACCGGGGGCTTATAGGCTTATGACCTTGGAAGAGGAAGAAATTCCAAATTCTTGGAATATTGATCAACTTCGTCGTTTTTATACTTAAAGAGTATTTATTGTAAAGTTTTTCCTATTATAATAAAGTAATTTTATCTAATAATAATATGTTTGTTTTTTGTGTCTCCATACTTTAATTTTGAATTAAATTATTGAGCCAGGGGGCTACTATGATAAAGAGTAGTCTCGTGATATTTTGTTATTCTGCTATGATAAGAGCAATCTGTGATATGCCGCTATTCTTGAATAATAAGACCAGTCATTTAGTTAATGGATTGCTGTGATAAGAGCAGTCCGCTGAAATTATAAGCTTGTGTTTAAGACTGGTATATTCAGGAAAGGATAAAGTATAAGCTTTCTTTTTTATGAATACTCATTGGTAAACTGTTGTATTAAGAACAGTTTGGGAAATCTTACAAACTAGCTTTTTTGCTCATGTTATATCATATCTTGAGTAAATAAGTTAGTAAGCATAATGGTGAAACCAGTATTCATAAAACAAGAAAAAGTGACTAATATTCATAAAGCAAACAAGTATAGTCGACAAAGATGTTCAAATTCAAAATGGCCCTATTACAAAATCTACTCAGCAGGACCGCTGGAGGTACCGGTATCGACGAGTCTGGGGATTTCCTTCGAGCCTATCATCTAGAGTTTCTTCAGAATCAGAAGAAGTTACAGTTAAATCTCTGTCAAGATCTTCGAAGGCAGCTTCTACTGTCTGTTCAGCGGCGATCGCAGCATCTTGAGCATCTTGATCTAGGGCAAAAGCTGCTTGTGCTACATTCGGAGGGACACCTAACGGATCGACTGGAACATCTTCCACCAGTTCAGAAACGGTACCAATGAGCGAGTTCTTTAGCTCATTGAACCGGTCTTCGGTGGTATCGGGGTGGGCACCATCCCGGATAAAATTGAAATCGCAAACATCAACCGGAGTCCACGATTGGATAATGGCGGCAATATGTCCTCCTCCTGAAGCAGCAACCAGCCTTGAGTGCTCTCCGATCCTTCTCGGGATTGCCCGGATGGCGGACTCGATGTCCATTTCATTGGGATCAATAGTTTGTCCGCCATTGAGGTATTCCGAGTGCGAACAGTGCCCGCAGTAAGTTCTGAAACAACAAATGTAAATTTAAAGACTGGGTATTGCTGAAGATCGATATGTTCAAGAGATAACATAAGAGTAATAAAGAAAAACGGGACTTACGCCTGTGCCTGATTTCAGCCGCTCCGAATCTGCCCTTGATGTTTACATTGGATTCTTTCAGTTTCGGGCAGTCTTCAAGGCTTTCTCTTTCTCGCTTGAGCAGATTTTGCTGCTTCTAATGCTTCCATCAGTTCAGCTTTCAAGCGAGCGTTTTCAGTCTCTAGCATCTTGTTGGAGCGAAGTGCTTGAGCATTTCAAGCGAGCGTTTTCAGTCTCTAGCATCTTGTTGGAGCGAAGTGCTTGAGCAAGTATGCTATCTTTTGCAGTGAGCTCTCCTTCTGTTGACGCCGGTTTTTGACCAAGGGACCCATTGTCGGCGACTATAGGTCAAAAGAAGACCGGTGGACCGAAGGCCGACGGCCGCATGGACGAGTAAGAGGCGCGTCCCTCCCGGGAATCGTGCACGGACGCCAACGAGAAGAGCATAATATTGATGGGCCTGGCCCACGTTGTAAAATTAGAAATAATAGTTTAATTTTGGAAAAGGATCCTAGTCGGTTAGGAAATCGGCCCGAAGAGGGTCCGAGTAGGATTCTTTGTGCCGGGTATAAATATGTACTCGGGTGTAACCTGTAAACTCGATTCACATCCAATACAACTTTCGGCGCATCGCCAAACCCTAATTTTCTGTTAAGTCTCTACTGTTTTCGCGCGGGGATCTTCGGGGCTCCGGTCGACAACACGTTGGCTTGATAAGGTGATTATGTCGTCTAGTTCTCGGCGCATTGTTCGTAATTAGATGGCTTAATTGCTAGTTATCCGGCGACCGGATCTGTTCTTGATCGTCGTAGTGAGTATCGGCCGGGATGAGTCAAGTTGACCTGGTCCGGGCTCGTGGTGGAGGTAGTTTGACTTGTCCTGCCTCCCCGTCCCAACCTTTGCTCGCAACGCCGATTGGCTCGGATCTGGTCGTCCGAGTCACAATAGCCGCTATGAAAGTTCTTTTACATCTTGGCCGATTCGACTGTGCGGATTCGGTTGACGTGTCCTGTGTTTGCCTTTGCGATAGTTGACTTGTCCTAGGCGCATGCAGCCGATTGGCTAGGGTGTAGATCTACTTTCATAGTTAAGGCGTTTATGATTGTGCTTGTCCTGAATCGGCCGGGCGTGCGCGGCCGTTAGACCTGGTCCGATCGCGCGCCATCGGTTGACTTGTCCTGTTGGAGCGACTGGTCGATTCGGGATCTGTGTGGTTGTATTTGTCTTACTTGTTCTTTCGGAGTGTTTAGCCGATTGTCTATCACGTTCATTAGCTGTTTTATGTTCAATTAGTGCTAAATCTGTTAAAGCTGCCTTTGAACCCGAGTTATTAGTATGATTTCATTGATCATCATTATACATCTAGATAGATCTAATAATTCATTGTTATAATCGATGGCGAGAATCGGCCGGATGCCCGATCGGCCGATTTATTGCTCCGATTGACTATTAAATCATCTTTTTGCTATCAAATTAATTGCATCCCATTAATAATTACCTTGTTTACATTTTATTCGATAATGCATCCTTGCAAGGTCTTAATGATTTGATTGCTCACCGACGAAATCGGCTGCTAGCCACCGATCGCATGCTATAGCATCGGCCGATTTCGTATCGTTTGTATCACGGTTCGCTTGCCTGGCATTTAATACATAAATGGATGGGCCGTGCTGTTCCCTGTCGATGGCCGATTTTGTCTATCTTACGCGAGAATCGGCCACGGCTGCACATCGGTCTATCCGGGCCGATGACCTGGAATTTTACACTTTTATTTGTCTTTGTTGGTTTGCAGGAAAACCATCGGCACGCACCGGCGCACACGAGAATCGGCGAGCTGAGCCGGTCCGTTGGGAGCACGGGGCCCTGCGTCGGCCGGGGTTTCGGTGGACTCTCCGGACAACGGTGTGTTGGCGACTTTTGACGTCAACACACTTTTTGGCACGCCCGAGTGGGACGTGAAGCAACCACGATCAAGATGTCGTACATACAAGCTGTCGGGGAAGACGGAACACCAATGGTCGATGCTGAAAATCGGCCGATTTTGTTCCAGTTCCTCTCGGGACGGATGGCAAAGGGCATGGAGAAGTTTCGATGATAACGGGGTTTCGGCCCGGGGAAAGATGACGACAGAACAAAAGCTGCAGTACCGGGAATACCTGGCCGAAGCAATGAAAAAGTACTTTCAAGCCCCGACGGTGACACGTGGCGAGTGGCCACAAAAGGAGACATCCCTCGGATTCTGCATCCGGAAGAACTAGACCAAATCAAAGCCCAGAGACTGCCGGATGCCAACCAACTCGGTGATATGGTCAACTCGTCCGTTCATCGAGGCCCTAATCAATCAATCGGGCGTGTTGACCAACACCATCGGGAATTTGATCAAGGACACGGTTGATGGCAGACTGTTCATCGAAGGATATTCCGGACCTGCATACACTCAGCCTTTTGGCACTTACGTACGGCCGATTCGGGGAATCGGCCTCCAGAATACCACACCACCAGCAGGGTTTCAGCCCCTGTACGGCATGCCACCTCACCTATGGTCCGGCAAGGACGATGTAAACGCAAGTACCGGTGCAACCCAGCCAGGCAATGCGGATGACGAGTGACCCCAAGAAGTCGGTGACGGAAAAGGGCGATAAACAAGATGTACAACCGCAGACTTCGAGTCGGGGCGGCAACCAATGTGGCAGCGGCCCCGCAGATGGCACAGCAGCCCAATTTTTCTACGTACCAAATACCGGCCCGAGTAGAATTGAAAACTCACCCACTATAGTACGGCCGATATCTGGTATTCCACAACAGACTGCATTGGCTGGGGGACAGGGATTCATGACTGGACGGCCGATCCAATCGGCCATGAATTATGGAATCGCTCCGCGGTACACTTGTTCCCGGCTACGGCACCGGGATTTCGGAAACGGCCGGTCGGTACACCCGACGGGGGACAGCTTAACACAGCTTATATGACAGGAACCGGATCAGCAACCGCTGAACCCAATGATATGAGTAGCCTCATGGCTAAGATCACCGATATGATGAAAGATCGGTTCGATTTAAAGCCTAAGGAGAAAAGTGCATTGTATCGGCGACCTTACCCTGACTGGATGGATTCCGTGGCTTTACCCAATAAGTATAAAATTCCTGAGTTCTCCAAGTTTTCCGGGCAAGATAATACATCAACTATGGAGCACATCGGCCGATATGACGCACAGCTTGGTGAGGCGTCTACTCGGGAGGCTTTGCGGGTTCGGCTATTCCCACTGTCATTGTCCGGATCGGCCTTTTCATGGTTTGCTTCGCTATCGCCTGGTTCTATTCAGAGTTGGGCAGATCTGGAGAAAAGGTTTCACTCGTACTTCTTCACGGGCATTACCGAGCTTAGTTTGTCCGATTTAATGGCGGTGAAACAGAAAACCGGGGAATCGGTGGCCGATTATATACGAGAGGTTCGGGACTGCGAGGGGACGGTGCTACAATCTTAACCTGACAGAGCAGCAGCTGGCCGAAATCGCTTATGCGGGGCTATTCTCTAACATCAAAGAAAAGTTTACCCCACATGAATTTGATGGGCTAGCACAGCTGACCCGTAGGGCGGTTGGCCAGGAAGAAAATATCCAGCTCACCGGGAACCGGCGGTATCGGACGGCTTATGCCGATTTCGACAATGAGGATGATGAAGAGGAAATTAATGCAGTTGAGTGGACTAATAACAAACGGCCGATATTTTCTCCGCATGTCAAACCTAAGGAGAAAAAATATGATTTCGATTTATCTAAGGCCGACGAGATATTTGATCAGCTGCTGCGGGAAAAGAAGATCCAGCTTTCCCCTCATCACAAAATTCCTACGCCGGAAGAATTGAAGAAAATGGCTAAGTGGTGCAAGTGGCATGGAAATTCGCATCATAACACCGTTGATTGTTATGCCATGAGAGATGAAATCCGAGAGGGCGGTTGACGAGTGGGGTATTGCGAGCGGCCGATGTAAAGAAGAAGATGAAAGTTGATGGGCACCCTTTCCGGCTAATACGATGTACATCAACACCATCGGTGGTGGATCGGCTGGTTTCATACGCCGATATGAGAAGAAGAGAGAGAGGGAAGAAAGTGCTCGAGATGGCACGTGAGCAGGAATTTGTCGGCCAAAGTCGGCGGTACGGACGAGGCGTGATCGGCCGAGATTTTGACCCACACTGGGCTTGTCCTTTCTTTCGGTACTGCTGGGACCAAAACATGAAGCTTCCATCTATCGAGAACTGCCCGAGTGCATTGGCCGTGAAGAGTATCGTGATGACGGGTCATCAAGTTCCCGAGGGCGGCCGGTTGGTCGCAACTACGATTCACGACAATCGGCCCCCGGAAGAAGCGATCGGCCATGATCACGGCTATGATGAACGGAGATACGCTGTGCCGAAGAGAACCTCCGTTCACGATCGGCGGGGCCAATCAACGATGAAGAAGAGTTTGATCGGCAATACCACGAAGAACAGTGGTGTCCCGGTGGTTTGCTCAATAAAACCCGGAAGAGGAGGCTCCGAGAGAATGCGCCGTCGAGAAATTAAGGGTGGACGGTATTACGAGAGATGACCAAGATGATGAGTCCAAGCCCAAAAGGGAGTGGAGGCCCAAAGTGCGATCTCGGGTGGTCCGGGCTGAAGCCGCAGTAAATATGATATCCCCGACGCCCGGGATTGTCGGATCGGCCATAGAGGACGAATCGGCCGATGAGAATTCGGGCGAGGAAGAACCGGTTGGGGAAACTTCGAGAGATTACTGTGGACGCCGGAATCAGCGGTATTTGATAAGCCGATCAACTCCGATCATTTGCATCTCAAGGCATTGTACATTAGCGGTTACATCAATGGGTCGCCGATGAGGAAAATGTTGGTCGACGGAGGAGCGGCGGTCAATGTTATGCCAATTACTACATACCGCAAGCTCGGGAAGACGCCGGAAGAAATGATGAAAGCTAATCGACGCTCAAGGATTACAGCGGGAGAAGCCAAGATGTTCGTGGAGCCGCGATAATGGAGATCACTGTGGGCAGCAAAACCATACCCACCACATTTTTCATCATCGACGGAAAAGGTGCATATACAACTTTGTTGGGGAGAGACTGGATTCATGCCAAGCTGTTGCATTCCATCGACCATGCACCGGTGCTTGATTCAATGGGTCGGCAACAAGGTCGAAATCGTGCGGGCCGATAAGTCCGTAACTATCGCAACCGCCGATTTCGAGTTTGCTGGTCCGGAGAGCCTGCCTTGTTTCTCGGGCACGTATTGGGACGCGGAGGCCATAAACATCACCAACGACGGAGTTATTGTGACCGGGGGTCGGGTACCCCCGGCTGCTCCGATGGGCCCCACGGGAGAATTGACGGACAATCGGCCGATCGACACTCACACTGGGGATATAATGAATCGGCCGATTGACGAACCAGAAGACGGGAAATTAGGCCACGGTTTTGTGTCGGCCGACGAATTAGAAGAGGTAGATATAGGGGATGGAGACAAGCCTCGGCCGACATATATTAGCAAGAAAGTGTGTAAAAAAGTAAGAGATGAGTTAGTGGCCTTATTGAAAGAATATAAAGATTGTTTTGCTTGGGATTATAGCGAGATGCCTGGTCTCGGCCGATCGATCGTTGAACATCGGCTACCCACCAAACCTGGATATCGGCCGTATAAGCGAGGAGCTCGGAAAATTGACCCTAGGTATTATGAAGCCGTCAAAGAAGAGATTATCAGATTATATGAAGCCGGTTTTATCGAGGCCATGCCGATATGCGAGTGGGTTTCCAGTATTGTACCGGTGGAGAAGAAAAATGGGAAGATGCGGGTCTGCATTGACTTCGGGAATTTGAATAAGGCGACTCCGAAAGATGAGTACCCGATGCCAAACGCCGATTTGTTAGTTGATGCAGCCGCCGGCAACAAAATTTTAAGCTTTATGGATGGAAATGCTGGGTACAATCAGATTTTTATGGCCGAAGAAGATATATCGAAGACAGCGTTCGGATGCCCCGGAGCGTTGGGATTATATGAGTGGGTTGTTATGACCTTCGGCCTAAAAATGCTGGTGCCACGTATCGGAGAGCCATGAATTTTATATATCACGATTTGATCGGCCGATTGGTGGAAATTTATATTGATGATGTTATGGTGAAATCAAAATCGGCCGAAAGTCATGTGGCTGATCTCGGAGAAGTGTTGAAGAGGACAAGACGAGTACGGTCCGAAGATGAACCCGCTCAAGTGCGCTTTTGGTGTATCAACTGGACAATTTCTGGGGTTTATTGTGCATGAAAAGGGAATTGAAATCGGCCCCAAGAGTATTGATTCTATCAGAAAGCTGGAACCACCGACGAACAAAACAAAGCTCCAATCCCTAATCGGCAAGATCAATTTTATTAGGCGATTTATCTCAAATTTGTCCGGTCGACTTGACGTATTTACGCCATTATTAAAACTCAAGGCCAATCAAGAATTTCGATGGGAGCCGGTCCATCAAAGGGCTTTAGAAGATATCAAGAAGTATTTGATGTCCCCGCCGGTGATGGTTCCGCCGAAGTCGGGCACACCCTTTAAGTTATATTTATCGGCGAGATGATAGGTGCATCGGCTCTGCATTGACTCAGGAACGGGAGGGAAAAGAACGGGTCATATTTTATCTCAGCCGCAAATTAATTGATGCAGAAACGCGGTATCCGGAGGTGGAAAGGTTATGTCTCTGTCTGTATTTTTCATGCACAAAACTAAGACATTATCTATTAGCCGAGGAGTGTACTTGTGGTTTGCCGGGCCGATGTCGTAAAATATATGCTATCGGCCCCGGTACCCAAAGGTCGGTTGGGCAAATGGATGTTGGCAATTGCGGAGTTTGATCTAGGCTATGAATCGGCCAAAGCGGTGAAAGCGCAAGTATTGGCCGATTTAATAGTGCAACACGGTGAACACTCGGCCAAATACGTTGAACCGGTGCCATGGACGGTGTTCTTTGATGGTTCAATTTGCAAGGAAGGAAGTGGAATCGGCTTGGTTGTTGTGTCGCCTCGGGGGCAATACGTGGATATTCTATTACAGTAAAGGCGCACACCAACAACCAAGTCGAGTATGAGGCAGCATTAAAAGGACTGGAACTACTCATCGATGCCGGGGCTGATTTTGTGGAAATTTTCGGCGATTCCTTGTTGGTCGTGAGTCAGCTGGCCGATGAGTATGAGTGTAAAGATGAAATATTGTTGCAATATCATAGAAAGTGCCAGAAGTTAATGAAAAGATTCAAGTGTGTTAAAATCGGCCATATACCAAGAGAGCAGAACTTCGAAGCAAATAACTTGGCTCAACTAGCATCCGGATATCGGCTCGCCGAAACAGCTTGGAAATAGCCGATATTGAAGAGGCCGATTGGCGCACGAGAAATTCGAAATTTTTTGAGCAATCCATCCCAACCTACGAGATAAGAAGATAAGATATAAAGCCTTGAAGTATGTTCTGTTGGATGATCAATTATTTTTCAAGACAATTGATGGGGTGCTTCTCAAATGTATTGATGACACCGAATCCAAAGTGGTAATGAGCGAAGTACATGATGGGATTTGCGGAACGCATCAATCGGCCCATAAAATGAAGTGGCTGCTAAGGCGAGCTGGTTATTACTGGCCGACAATGTTGGCCGATTGTTTCAAATATTATAAAAGTTGCCAAGATTGCCGAGAAATTCGGGCCTATACGGAGGGCACTGCGTCGGCCATGAATCTAGTGATCAAACCTTGGCCGTTTAGAGGCTGGGCCATGGATATGATCGGCCGGATAAATCCAGCATCAAGCAAAGGACATCAATACATATTGGTAGCTACAGATTACTTCACAAAGTGGGTTGAAGCGGCACCCTATCGCAAAGTTTCGACGGCTGACGTGATAATGTTTGTTAAGGAGCACATCATTCATAGATTTGGGATTCCGGAGACGATCACGACAGATCAAGGATCAGTATTCACGTCGGACGAATTTCAATCTTTTGCTGAAGAAATGGGGATTAAATTGATTAATTCGTCGCCATATTATGCCCAAGCCAATGGTCAAGCTGAAGCGGCAAATAAGAGTCTGATCAAGTTGATCAAGCGGAAAATACAAGAGCATCCTCGTAAGTGGCACATGAAATTGATGGACGCTTTGTGGGCTTATCGTATGTCACGGCATGGGGCCATGCAAGTCACGCCGTATCAGCTTGTGTATGGGCACGAAGCCGTACTGCCATGGGAGACAGCTATCGGCTCCGGAAGGGTTGAATTGCAACAAAAGCTATCGGCCGATCGGTACCACGGGTTGATGATGGATGAATCAGAAGACGTGGTACAAAATCGGCTGGATGCATTGGAAAAGATAGAGCAGAATAAGGCGAGGGTCGCCCGCCATTATGATAAGAAGGTTATGCGAAACGAGTTTAAAAAGGGCGATTTGGTGCTGGAAGCTTAGGATGCCGATCGGTGTGAAGGACAATCGGTTTGGTAAATGGTCGCCTAATTGGGAAGGACCTTATTTGATTAGCCGATCGGCACCGGGTAATGCATATATTTTGAAAGAGTTAGCAGGGGAAGAATTCGGCCGAGCACTTAATGGGAAATATTTGAAGCGAGTATTATCCTAGTATTTGGATTAATTCATAGTGTTCGGCCTAAAAGAGATTACAGCCGATGTCGATGCACATCGCCTTGAGACGGTGTTGACGTCAAAAGTTGCCAACACACCGTTGTCCGGAGAGTTCACCGAAACCCCAGTCGACGCAGGGCCCTGTGCTCCCAACGGACCGGCTCGGCTCGCCGATTCTCGTGTGCGCTGGTGCGTGCCGGATGGTTTTCCTGCAAACCAACAAAGACAAGTAAAAGTGTAAAATTCCGGGTCATCGGCCCGGATAGACCGATGTGCAGCCGTGGCCGATCCTGGCGTAAGATAGACAAAATCGGCCATCGACGAGGGAACAGCACGGCCCATCCATTTATGTATTAAATGCCAGGCAAGCGAACTGTGATACAAACGATACGAAATCGGCCGACGCTATAACATGCGATCGGTGACTAGCAGCCGATTTCGTCGGTGAGCAATCAAATCATTAAGACCTTGCAGGGATGCATTATCGAATAAAATGTACACAAGGTAATTATTAATGGGATGTAATTAAGTTGATAGCAAAAAGATAATTTAATCGGCAATCGGAGCAGATAAATCGGCCGATCGAGCATCCGGCCGATTATGCCATCGATTATAACAATGAGTTATTAGATCTATCTAGATGTATAATGATGATCAATAAAATCATACTAATAACTCGGGTTCAAAGGCAGCTTTAACAGATTTATCACTAATTGAACATAAAACAGCTAATGAACGTGATAAACAATCGGCTAAACACTCCGAAAGAACAAGTAAGACAAATACAACCACACAGATCCCGAATCGACCGGTCGCTCCAACAGGACAAGTCAACCGATGGCACGCGATCGGACCAGATCTAACGGCCGCGCACGCCCGGCCGATTCAGGACTAGCACAATCATAAACGCCTTAACTATGAAAGTAGATCTACACCCTAGCCAATCGGCTGCATACGCCTAGGATAAGTCAACTATCGCAAAGGCAAACACAGGACACGTCAACTGAATCTGCACGATCGAATTGGCCAAGATGTAACAGAACTTTCATAGCAGCCTACCGTGACTCGGATGACCAGATCCGAGCCAATCGGCGTTGCGAGCAAAGGCTGGGACGGGGAGGCAGGACAAGTCAAACTACCTCCACCACGAGCCCGGACCAGGTCGACTTGACTCATCCCGGCCGATACTCACTACGACAATCAAGAACAGATCCGGTCGCCGGATAACTAGTAATTAAGCCATCTAATTACGAACAATGCGCCGAGAACTAGACAACATAATTACCTTATCAAGCCAACGTGTCGTCGACCGGAGCCCCGAGGATCCCCGCGCGAAAACAGTAGAGACTTGACAGAAAATTAGGGTTTGGCGATGCGCCGAAAGTTGTATTGGATGTGAATCGAGTTTACAAGTTACATCTGGATACACATTTATACCCGGCACAAAGAATCCTACTCGGACCCTCTTCAGGCCGATTTCCTAACCGACCAGGACTTCTTCCAAAATTAAACTATTATTTCTAATTTTACAACGTGGGCCAGGCCCATCAATATTATGCTCTTCTCGTTGGCGTCCGTGCACGATTCCCGGGAGGGACGCGCCTCTTACTCGTCCATGCGGCCGTCGGCCTTCGGTCCACCGGTCCTCTTTTGACCTATAGTCGCCGACAATGGGTCCCTTGGTCAAAAACCGGCGTCAACACATGTCCCCCGGTCCGGGGTATGCAACGCATGCGTCGGACCGATCTCGTTCTCTTTTATCGCGCCGGTTTTATCGCACGTCACTCCTTCATAAAACCCGGGGCCATCTCCGGTCGGTTCCCATTCGCCTCCTTCCTTCGGTTTTCATCTGTCTCCATCCCGGCGACCTTTTCCTCCTCGAGCCTTTTCAACTTCTCATGGCGCCGTCGCCGTCTTTCTCCGGTGACCATGAACCCCGTTGTTGCTGCTGCTGCGGCCGCCGCCGCCGGCCGCGTCGTCGCCACCTCCAACGCCGTTCCGGAGGTAATGTACACTTGGGCATCCCCCGTTTTCCACCTTTTTTTGCAGTTTTTTCTTCGCGTTCTTGTTCTTGTTCATTTTCACAGTTCATCTTCTTCCCATTCTGCTCCTCATTTTAGCCCTATTTCTTGTTTTTAGGAGATCCGGAACCAAGTTGTTATTCCGTCCAACATCCCGACTCATTTCTTCTTGGGTCCTATGGGTGATCTCGACCCCACGAGATCTCATCTGCGCCGAAACGGATCGGGTTCCGTTTCGGCAACAGATCCCGCTATCGGCCGAATGGGCCAACAGACTTCCGGTCATGGCCGACCCCGTCGCGCAGATGGCGTGATTGGTATAAACGGGTGTCGGCCGTCTATTTGCAAGGTTGGGCCAACATCGGCATCGCCCATGCCATCAAGTCGTCTCGGCCGATCACCGGAAGAATGAACCGTTGTCGGCGATCGCTTGCTACTTCCGGTCGGACGCCTCGAATCGCTTCATGTTCGGCCACGGCCCGGCTACCATGACCTTATTGGATACAGATCATGTTGGCCGATCCGAACATCACGGCGGAGGCCACTCCGGACGCTGTCCGCATTAAGTCCTCCCACCGGATCAACCCTAAAGACACCAGGGGCTGGAAGGGCTATATTCGGACCTACAACAAGGGGCACGGCACGGTCGATCGCCGCGAACATGTCGCCTTCCTCAACATGTGGCTCGACCATTTCTTCTTTTGTGGGGTCGGCGTGAGCCCCACAAACAATTTTCTGCCGATGGCCGATGTATCGGCCGACAGCCCATGCCCTTCCCATGGGCAAGTATCTTCCGGGGTCGGCGTACCTCCTTCTTCACCAGGTTTCAGTGGAGCTGCGCGCCGGCCGATCGATCAAAAACCTGGGTGGCCCTTGGTGGTTCATTCAAATGTGGTTAACCCTCCATACCACCAAGGCCATCAATCTGGATCTCGGCGTGCTCCGCTTCCCCGGCGACTACGCCGAATCGGCCGTGCCCGCATTCAGCCGGTGCATCTCTTTCGGGGAGGCGTTATCCATGGCACCAGGGGCGGCCATGTCGGACAAGAACCTCGGCGTATTGGTTCGCCGCCTTCTACAAGGGCCTCAACGACGAAAGTACGGACTGGTACCCGTACATTGATTTCTTCGAGAGGGAGTACGACACCCCCTTTTGATCGACCCAACTTTCCCGACGGCCGACGGGGAAGCAATCAAAATCTTCACCACCCGCCTCCGCCCCTGTCTCGCCGCCGACGGGACTCATCGCCGGGAGCAAGGCCTTTTGCTCCTATGAGTTCTACCACCCGTCGATATCGGCCCGTCAACTCGGCTTCGGCCGGTTGCCCCCAGCCTCTTCTATGTGGGGCGGATAAAGGCGCGGGCTGCCGTCGACAATGCCATTCGGTGGAACCGGCTCATCGGTCGTACCGCCGATATCGTCACCGGTGACTTGGCCGGATTTTCCCGGCGCCCTGGAGTACCCGCCTTTTTGACCGTTAGTGGGGTGAGTGGAACCGGCACCTTCGCAGCCGGAACACCGCTTCCTTCTTCTCCGGCCTAGTCCTGGAAGAACCTTTCGCCGAGGTACGTGTAGCCGATTTATTTTTTCCCCTTTTTTTTTTTTTTTAAGGCCGATTTTGTACATAAAATCGTCCACTCCAAATACTCATCCTTGTATCCTTTCTTTCAGTCGGACTCGGAGGAGCCGCCGACCCAAAGCATCGCTGGCCGGCCGATTGCATTTTTATTGCTGAGTCCAATCGTTCCGAACATCGGCTTCACCGACCGCACTCCTGCTCAAATATTTGCGGCGATGAGTCGAGGGGCGCCAGCTGTCCGCAAGGCCACAACCAAAACGGCCGCCTCCAAAAAGAGGCGAGGCTAATGTACCAGCTGCAGGGTCTACGCAGGCCCCGGAGCGACACCGCGCGCTGCTAAAGCAGCCCATGCGTCCGTCCGATCCGGACTATTATAGCGAGCCGTCTCCGTCGCATCGAGTTACTATTGCATAATCGCCGATTTCCTTTTCCTCAACATGTCTGTCTAATTATGAGTTTTCTCGCAGGAATCGGCGGTCCCTTCTTCTCGGATCCAAGCACCTCTCCCTCGTCGCCCGCCTACCACCGTAGTGTCGAGCGAGCGCGCGGCCGCCGATGTGGTCGGCGGGGGTGATGAAAGAAGGTCGGCTTCGAGCCCTCCGACGGCCGATACCAGGCCTCAACCGCAAGTATCGAAACTCGCCCGTCGACTCCAAGGGCTCGGACGCCAACGCTCGATAGGCCGATCCGTCCGCCGACTCCTCCACGGGCCGAACGCCGACGCCCGAAAGGCCGACCCAAACAGCCCCGGAGCCCGAAGTTGTACCAAGTCGGGCCGATCCAAACCTTACGGAGAGCCCAACTCGTTCGGATCGGCCTGCGTCTCGCGAGATCGTCGCCGAAGCTGAACAAGCCGGCCATGAATCGCCCGCGGCTTCTCCCGAAGGTACCGCTGCCGATGAGCCGGCTGCCAGGACGTCGCCCAACGCCGCCTCCAAGGATGTCGCTGGTGAGGATGAATCGGCCAGCCAAGAGCCGTCCGGAACGCATGAACCTTCGGGTTTAATGGCACAGCCGATGGAAGTCCAGCCGCTTCGCATTGATGCTTCGCAGGTCTGTTTTTACTATTTCCTCCTTGATTCACCGCTGATCATTAGTTTTATCTTACTCTTCTTGGTATTTCGTGCGCTCGGCTTCCCTCGTCCTGCGCCGATTTCGGTATCTTCCGCTGGTCTTATCACCATGACCGAAATCGCGCGCCGCCTTGAAGTGTCATCGGTTGAAGGCTTGGTGGCCGACGCCCACTCTATCCGGGAGCGGTACTTAGAAATCCGGGCTGAGCTCCCGGATGATGTGCGCGATGCTCCGCACCGCGTAGCATACATGGAGTACCGGCAAATGGATTTCATCCGTGCCCAGCAGCGTCTAGCTCGCCACGCGGAGCAACAAGCAAGCTGCACTACTCGCCGAGAACTCCATCAAGCGTTCCGAGGAGGAGGCCCGCAAGACCCGGAGATGCAAGAGCAACTCTCAAATCGGCGAGGCGAACCGCAAGCAATCAATCGAGAGATTGCCGATTTGAGAGCAGCGCCGGCTCTCAAGGAGAAGGATGCGGCGGCTTTAGAAGCCATCATTGCACGATTGGCGGTTGATGTGGCGGCCCAACAAAAGACGACGGACGAGGCAATCCAAGCGGCCGAAAAGATGGTTGCCGCGGCGCATGCCGATGTCGGCCCCATCGAAGATGACCTCGTCGGTCATGGCCAAACTCGACTCCATACCGGCCCGCGCCTTATCTGCCATCCAAGACCTTCCGTCCCGCGCCGAGGCCGTCGACTACGCTTAGTGTAATAGGACTTAAACAATCTTTTGTTGTAAATATTTTTTGTACTAAGGGCGATATACGGTAATATCGGCCATCCGAAGACGATGCTTAAAACACCGGCTGTAACTCATTTGTCCATTACTTCCCGTGTTTTGCTTTCATGCTTTACGGCTAAGGGCGATACTCTCGTATCGGCTGTCTCAAGGCGATGTGCATCGACATCGGCTGTAGTCCCTTTTAGACCGAACACTATGAATTAATCCAAATACTAGGATAATACCGCTTCAAATACTTCCCATTAAGCGCTCGGCCGAATTCCTCCCCGCTAACTCTTTCAAAATATATGCATTACCAGGCGCCGATCGGCTAATCAAATAAGGTCCTTCCCAATTAGGCGACCATTTACCAAACCGATTGTCCTTCACACCGATCGGCATCCTAAGCTTCCGGACCAGATCGCCCTTTTTAAACTGTTTCAGCACAACCTTCTTATCATAATGACGGGCGACCCTCGCCTTATTCTCGCTCTATCTTTTCCAATGCATCCAGCCGATTTTGTACCACGTCTTCTAATTCATCCATCATCAACCCGTGGTACTGATCGGCCGATAGCTTTTGTTGCAATTCAACCCTTCCGGAGCCGATAGCTGTCTCCCATGGCAATACGGCTTCGTGCCCATACACAAGCTGATACGGCGTGACTTGCATGGCCCCATGTCGTGACATACGATAAGCCCACAAAGCGTCCATCAATTTCATGTGCCACTTACGAGGATGCTCTTGTATTTTCCGCTTGATTAACTTGATCAAACTCTTATTCGCTGCTTCAGCTTGACCATTGGCTTGGGCATAATATGGTGACGAATTAATCAATTTAATCCCCATTTCTTCAGCAAAAGATTGAAATTCGTCCGACGTGAATACTGATCCCCGATCTGTCGTGATCGTCTCTCGGAATCCCAAATCTATGAATGATATGCTCCTTAACAAACGTTATCACGTCGGCCGTCGAGACTTTGCGATAAGGTGCTGCCTCAACCCACTTTGTGAAGTAATCTGTAGCTACCAATATGTACCGATGTCCTTTGCTTGATATCTGGATTTATCCGGCCGATCATATCCATGGCCCATCCTCCGAACGGCCAAGGCTTGATCACTCGGATTCATGGCCGACGCAGTGCCCTCTCGTATAGGCCCGAACTTCGGCAATCTTGGCAACTTTTATAATATTTGAAACAATCGGCTAAAATTGTCGGCCAGTAATAACCAGCTCGCCTTAGCAGCCACTTCATTTTATGGGCCGATTGATGCGTTCCGCAAATCCCATCATGTACTTCGCTCATTACCACTTTGGCTTCGGTGTCATCAATACATTTGAGAAGCACCCCATCAATTGTCTTGAAAAATAATTGATCATCCAACAGAACATACTTCAAGGCTTTATATCTTATCTTCTTATCTGTAGGTTGGGATGGATTGCTCAAAAATTTCGAATTTCTGTGCGCCAATCGGCCTCTTCAATATCGGCTATTTCCAAGCTGTTTTCGGTGAGCCGATATCCGGATGCTAGTTGAGCCAAGTTATTTGCTTCAAAGTTCTGCTCTCTTGGTATATGGCCGATTTTAACACACTTGAATCTTTTCATTAACTTCTGGCACTTTCTATGATATTGCAACAGTATTTCATCTTTACACTCATACTCATCGGTCAGCTGACTCACGACCAACAAGGAATCGCCGAAAATTTCCACAAAATCAGCCCCGGCATCGATGAGTAGTTCCAGTCCTTTTAATATCGCCTCATATTCGACTTGGTTGTTGGTGTGCGCCTCTACTGTAATAGAATATCCACGTATTGCCCCCGAGGCGACACAACAACCAAGCCGATTCCACTTCCTTCCTTGCAAATTGAACCATCAAAGAACACCGTCCATGGCACTCGGTTCAATGTATTTGGCCGAGTGTTCACCGTGTTGCACTATTAAATCGGCCAATACTTGCGCTTTCACCGCTTTGCCGATTCATAGCCTAGATCAAACTCCGCAATTGCCAACATCCATTTGCCCAACCGACCTTTGGGGACCGGGGCCGATAGCATATATTTTACGACATCGGCCCGGCAAACCACAGTGCACTCCTCGGCTAACGAGATAATGCCTTAGTTTCGTGCATGAAAAATATAGACAGAGACATAACCTTTCCACCTCTGGATACCGTGTTTCGCATCAATTAATTTGCGGCTGAGATAAAATATGACCCGTTCTTTTCCCTCCTGTTCTCGAGTCAATGCGAGCCGATGCACCTATCATCTCGCCGATAAATATAACTTAAAGGGTGTGCCCGACTTCGGCGGAACCATCACCGGCGGGGACATCAAATACTTCTTGATATCTTCTAAAGCTCTTTGATGGACCGGCTCCCATCGAAATTCTTGACTGGCCTTGAGTTTTAATAATGGCGTAAATACGTCAAGTCGACTGCACAAATTTGAGATAAATCGCCTAATAAAATTGATCTTGCCGATTAGGGATTGGAGCTTTGTTTTGTTCGTCGGTGGTTCCAGCTTTCTCGATAGAATCAATACTCTTGGGGCCGATTTCAATTCCCTTTTCATGCACAATAAACCCCAGAAATTGTCCAATTGATACACCAAAAGCGCACTTGAGCGGGTTCATCTTCGGACCGTACTCGTCTTGTCCTCTTCAACACTTCTCCGAGATCAGCCACATGACTTTCGGCCAATTTTGATTTCACCATAACATCATCAATATAAATTTCCACCAATCGGCCGATCAAATCGTGATATATAAAATTCATGGCTCTCCGATACGTGGCACCAGCATTTTTAGGCCGAAGGTCATAACAACCCACTCATATAATCCCAACGCTCCGGGCATCCGAACGCTGTCTTCGATATATCTTCTTCGGCCATAAAAATCTGATTGTACCCAGCATTTCCATCCATAAAGCTTAAAATTTTGTTGCCGGCGGCTGCATCAACTAACAAATCGGCGTTTGGCATCGGGTACTCATCTTTCGGAGTCGCCTTATTCAAATTCCTGAAGTCAATGCAGACCCGCATCTTCCCATTTTTCTTCTCCACCGGTACAATATCGGAAACCCACTCTGCATATCGGCATGGCCTGATAAAACCGGCTTCATATAATCTGATAATCTCTTCTTTGACGGCTTCATAATACCTAGGGTCAATTTTCCGAGCTCCCTGCATATACGGCCGATATCCAGGTTTGGTGGGTAGCCGATGTTCAACGATCGATCGGCCGAGACCAGGCATCTCGCTATAATCCCAAGCAAAACAATCTTTATATTCTTTCAATAAGGCCACTAACTCATCTCTTACTTTTTTACACACTTTCTTGCTAATATATGTCGGCCGAGGCTTGTCTCCATCCCCTATATCTACCTCTTCTAATTCGTCGGCCGACACAAAACCGTGGCCTAATTTCCCGTCTTCGGTTCGTCAATCGGCCGATTCATTATATCCCCAGTGTGAGTGTCGATCGGCCGATTGTCCGTCAATTCTCCCGTGGGGCCCATCGGAGCAGCCGGGGGTACCTGACCCCCGGTCACAATAACTCCGTCGTTGGTGATGTTTATGGCCTCCGCGTCCCAATACGTGCCCGAGAAACAAGGCAGGCTCTCCGGACCAGCAAACTCGAAATCGGCGGTTGCGATAGTTACGGACTTATCGGCCCGCACGATATCGATCTTGTTGCCGACCCATTGAATCAAGCACTCGGTGCATGGTCGATGGAATGCAACAGTTGGCATGAATCCAGTCTCTCCCCAACAAAGTTGTATATGCACCTTTTCCGTCGTTGATGAAAAATGTGGTGGGTATGGTTTTGCTGCCCACGGTGATCTCCATTATCGCGGCTCCACGAACATCTTGGCTTCTCCCGCTGTAATCCTTGAGCGTCGATTAGCTTTCATCATTTCTTCCGGCGTCTTCCCGAGCTTGCGGTATGTAGTAATTGGCATAACATTGACCGCCGCTCCTCCGTCGACCAACATTTTCCTCATCGGTGACCCATTGATGTAACCGCTAATGTACAATGCCTTGAGATGCAAATGATCGGAGTTGATCGGCTTATCAAATACCGCTGATTCCGGCGTCCACGTAATCTCCGAAGTTTCCCCAACTGGTTCTTCCTCGACCCGAATTCTCATAGGCCGATTCGACAATCCCGGGCGTCGTGGATATCATATTTACTCGCGGCTCCAGCCCGGACCACCCGAGACTCGCACTTTGGGCCTCCACTCCCTTTTGGGCTTGGACTCATCATCTTGGTCATCTCTCGTAATACTCGTCCACCCTTAATTTCTCGACGGCGCATTCTCTCGGAGCCTCCTCTTCTGGGTTTTATTGAGCAAACCACCGGGACACCACTGTTCTTCGTGGTATTGCCGATCAAACTCTTCTTCATCGTTGATTGGCCCCGATCGATCGTGAACGGAGGTTCTCTTCGGCACGGCGTATCTCTGTTCATCATAGCCGTGATCATGGCCGATCGCTTCTTCGGGGGCCGATTGTCGTGAATCGTAGTTGCGACCAACCGGCCGCCCCGGGAACTTGATGACCCGTCATCACGATACTCTTCACGGCCAATGCACTCGGGCAGTTCTCGATAGATGGAAGCTTCATGTTTTGGTCCCAGCAGATCGAAAGAAAGGTCCCAATCACGCCTCGTCCGTACCGCCGACTTTGGCCGACAAATTCCTGTTCACGTGCCATCCGAGCACTTTCTTCCCTCTCTCTCTTCTTCTCATATCGGCGTATGAAACCAGCCGATCCACCACCGATGGTGTTGATGTACATCGTATTAGCCGGGAAAGGGTGCCCATCAACTTTCATCTTCTTCTTTACATCGGCCGCTCGCAATACCCCACTCGTCAATCGCCCTCCGGATTTCATCTCTCATGGCATAACAATCAACGGTGTTATGATGCGAATTTCCATGCCACTTGCACCACTTAGCCATTTTCTTCAATTCTTCCGGCGTAGGAATTTTGTGATGAGGGGAAAGCTGGATCTTCTTTTCCCGCAGCAGCTGATCAAATATCTCGTCGGCCTTAGATAAATCGAAATCATATTTTTTCTCCTTAGGTTTGACATGCGGAGAAAATATCGGCCGTCCGTTATTAGTCCACTCTACTGCATTAAGTCCCTCTTCATCATCCTCACTCGTCGAAATCAGCATAAGCTATCCGATACCGTCGATTCCTGGTGAGCTGGAGATTCTCTTCCTAGCCGATTGCCCTCGCGGGTCAGCTGTGCCAGCCCATCAAACTCATGTGGGGTAAACTTTTCTTTGATGTTGGAGAATAGCCCCGCATAAGCGATTTCGGCCAACTGTTGCTCTGTCAGGTTCAGGTTGTAGCATCGTCCCTCGTAGTCCCGAACCTCTCGTATATAATCGGCCACCGATTCCCCGCTTTCTGTTTCACCGCCATTAAATCGGACAAACTAAGCTCGGTAATGCCCGTGAAGAAGTACGAGTGAAACCTTTTCTCCGGATCGGCCCAACTCTGAATAGAACCAGGCGATAGCGAAGCAAACCATGAAAAGGCCGATCCGGACAACGACAGTGGGAATAGCCGAACCCGCAAAGCCTCCCGAGTAGACGCCTCACCAAGCTGTGCGTCATATCGGCTGATGTGCTCCATAGTTGATGTGTTATCTTGCCCAGAAAACTTGGAGAACTCAGGGATTTTATACTTATTGGGTAAGGCCACGGAATCCATCCGATCAGGGTAAGGTCGCCGATACAATGCACTCTTCTCCTTAGGCTTCAAATCGAACCGATCTTTCATCATATCGGTGATCTTAGCCATGAGGCTACTCATATCATTGGGTTCAGCAGTTGCTGATCCGGTTCCCGTCATATAAGCTGTGTTGGGCTGTCCCCCGATCGGGTGTACCAACCGACCGTTTCCAGAAATCCCAGTGCCAATAGCCGGGAACGAGTATCGCGGAGCGATTCCATAATTCATGGCCGATTGGATCGGCCGTCCGATCATGAATCCCTGTCCCCGACCCGATGCGATCGGTCGTGGAATACCGGATATCGGCCGTACTATAGTGGGTGAGTTCTCAATTCTACTCGGGCCGGTATTTGGTACATAGAAGAAATTGGGCTGCTGTGCCATCTGCGAGGCCGCTGTCACATTGGTTGCTGCCCCCGACTCGTAAGTCGGCGGTTGTACATCTTGTTTGTCGCCCTTTTCCGTTACCGACTTCTTGGGGTCACCGTCATCCTCTTTGCCTGGCTGGGTTGTACTGGTACTTGCATTTGCATTGTCCTTGCCAGGCCATAGGTGAGGTGGCATGCCGTACAGGGTTGAAACCCCGCCGGCGGTATGGTATTCGAAGGCCGATTCCCCGAATCGGCCGTACAAGAGTGCCAAAAGGCCGAGTGTATGCAGGCCCGTAATATCCTTCGATGAACGAGTCTGCCATCAACCGTGTCCTTGATCAAATTCCCGATGGTGTTGGTCAATACGCCCGATTGATTGATTAGGGCTTGATGAACGGACGAGTTGACCATATCACTAAGTTGGTTGGCATCCGGCAGTCTCTGGGCTTTGATTTGGTCTAGTTCTTCCGGATGCAGAATCCGAGGGATATCTCCTTTTGTGGCTACTCCGCCACGTGTCACCGTCAGGGCTTGAAAGTACTTTTTCATTGCTTCGGCGAGGTATTCTTGGTACTGCAGCTTTTGTTCTGTCGTCATCTTTCCCCAGGCCGAAACCCCGTTGTCATCGAAACTTCTCCATGCCCTTTGCCATCCGTCCCGAGAGGCACTCGGAACAAAAATTGGCTGATTTTCAGCATCGACCATTGGTGTTCCGTCCTCCCCGACAGCTCGTATGTACGACATCTTGATCTTGATTGCTTTTGTCCCACCGGGCGTGCCAAAAAGTGTGTTGACGTCAAAAGTTGCCAACACACCGTTGTCCGGAGAGTTCACCGAAACCCCAGCTCGACGCAGGGCCCCGTGCTCCCAACGGACCGGCTCAGCTCGCCGATTCTCGTGTGCGCCGGTGCGTGCGGATGGTTTTCCCGCAAACCAACAAAGACAAGTAAAAGTGTAAAATTCCGAGTCATCGGCCCGGATAGACCGATGTGCAGCCGTGGCCGATCCTGACGTAAGATAGACAAAATCGGCCATCGACAGGGAACAGCACGGCCCATCCATTTATGTATTAAATGCCAGGCAAGCGAACCGTGATACAAACGATACGAAATCGGCCGACGCTATAACATGCGATCGGTGACTAGCAGCCGATTTCGTCGGTGAGCAATCAAATCATTAAGACCTTGCAGGGATGCATTATCGAATAAAATGTACACAAGGTAATTATTAATGGGATGTAATTAATTTGATAGCAAAAAGATAATTTAATCGGCAATCGAGCAATAAACCGGCCGATCGAGCATCCGGCCGATTATGCCATCGATTATAACAGTGAGTTATTAGATCTATCTAGATGTATAATGATGATCAATAAAATCATACTAATAACTCGGGTTCAAAGGCAGCTTTAACAGATTTATCACTAATTGAACATAAAACAGCTAATGAACGTGATAAACAATCGGCTAAACACTCCGAAAGAACAAGTAAGACAAATACAACCACACAGATCCCGAATCGACCGGTCGCTCCAACAGGACAAGTCAACCGATGGCACGCGATCGGACCAGGTCTAACGGCCGCGCACGCCCGGCCGATTCAGGACTAGCACAATCATAAACGCCTTAACTATGAAAGTAGATCTACACCCTAGCCAATCGGCTGCATACGCCTAGGACAAGTCAACTATCGCAAAGGCAAACACAGGACACGTCAACCGAATCTGCACAGTCGAATTGGCCAAGATGTAACAGAACTTTCATAGCAGCTATCGTGACTCGGATGACCAGATCCGAGCCAATCGGCGTTGCGAGCAAAGGCTGGGACGGGGAGGCAGGACAAGTCAAACTACCTCCACCACGAGCCCGGACCGGGTCGACTTGACTCATCCCGGCCGATACTCACTACGACTATCAAGAACAGATCCGGTCGCCGGATAACTAGTAATTAAGCCATCTAATTACGAACAATGCGCCGAGAACTAGACAACATAATTACCTTATCAAGCCAACGTGTCGTCGACCGGAGCCCCGAGGATCCCGCGCGAAAACAGTAGAGACTTGACAGAAAATTAGGGTTTGGCGATGCGCCGAAAGTTGTATTGGATGTGAATCGAGTTTACAAGTTACATCCGGATACATATTTATACCCGGCACAAAGAATCCTACTCGGACCCTCTTCGGGCTGATTTCCTAACCGACCAGGACTTCTTCCAAAATTAAACTATTATTTCTAATTTTACAACGTGGGCCGGGCCCATCAATATTATGCTCTTCTCGTTGGCGTCCGTGCACGATTCCCGGGAGGGACGCGCCTCTTACTCGTCCATGCGGCCGTCGGCCTTCGGTCCACCGGTCCTCTTTTGACCTATAGTCGCCGACAATGGGTCCCTTGGTCAAAAACCGGCGTCAACGGACGGCCGATACCGAGAGTATAGCCCTTAGCCAAAAAATATGAAAGCAAAACGCAGGAAGTCACGGACAAATAAATTATAGCCGATGTTTTAATCATCGTCTTCGGATGGCCGATATTACTGTATATCGCCCTTAGCACAAAAATATTTACAACCAAAATCTTGTTTAAGTCCTATTACATCTAAGCGTAGTCGACGGCCTCGGCGCGGGACAAAAGGTCTTGGATGGCGGACAAGGCGCGGGCCAGCATGGAGTCAAGTTTGGCCATGACCAACGAGGTCATTTTCGATGGGGCCGACATCAGCATGCGCCGCGGCGACCATCTTGTCGGCCGCTTGGATTGCCTCGTCCGTCGTTTTTTGTTGGGCTGCCACATCAACCGACAGCTGTGCAATGATGGCTTCTAGGACCGCCGCATCCTTCTCCTTGAGAGCCGGCGCTGCTCTCAAATCGGCAATCTCCTAGTTGATTACCCGCAGCTCACCCTGCCGATTTAAGAGTTGCTCTTGCATCTCCAGGGTCTTGCGGGCCTCCTCCTCGGAACGCTTAATGGAGTTCTCGGCGAGTAATGCAGCTTGCTCGTTGATCCGCGTGGCGAGCTAGACGCTGCCGGGCACGGATGAAATCCATCTGCCGAGTACTCCTTGTATGCCACGCGGTGCGAGCATCGCGTACATCATCCGGGAGCTCAGCCCGGATTTCCAAGTACCGCTCCCGGATGGAGAGGGCGTCGGCCACCAAGCCTTCAACCGAGGATACTTCAAGCCTGCGCGCGATTTCGGTCATGATGATAAGACCAGAGGAAGATACCGAAATCGGCGCAGGACGAGGAAAGCTGAGCGCCTGAAATACCAAGAAAAATAAGATGAAACTAATGATCAGCGGCGAATCAAGGAAGAAATAGTAAAAACAAACCCGTGAAGCGTCGACGCGAAGTGGCCGGACGTCCATCGGCTGTGCCATTGAACCCGCAGGTTCGTGTGTTCCAAGCAGCTCTCGGCCGGCCGATCCACCTTCACCAGCGACATCCTCGGAGGCGGCATCGGGCGACGCCGTGCCGGCCGGCTCATCGGCAGCAGTACCTTCGGAAGAAGCCGCGGGCGGTTCCCGGCCGGCCGATTCTTCGTCGGCAGCGGTGCCTTTGGGAGGAGCCGTGGGCGACACATGGCCAGCTTGTTCAGCTTCGGCGGCGGCCTCGGGAGACGCAGGCCGATCCGAGTGAGTTGGGCTCTCCGTAGGGTTTGGATCGGCCTGGCTTGGTACGACTTCGGGCTCCGGAGCTGTTTGAATCGGTCTTTCGAGCGTCGGCGTCCTGGCCCGTGGAGGAGTCGGCAGGCGGATCGGCCTATCGGGTGTTGACGTCCGAGCCCGAGGAGAAGAGACCGCCGATTCCCGCTAAGAATTCATAATTAGACAAGCATGTTAAGAGAAAAGAATCGGCGATCATGCAATAACAACCCGACGCAGCGGAGATGGTTCGCTATAGTAATCCGGGTCGGACGAGCGCACGAGCTGCTTTAGCAGCGCGCGGTATCGCTTCGGGGCTCGAGTCGACCCTCGCAGCTGGCACATTAGCCTTCCTCTTTTGGGGGCGGCCGTTTTGGTTTTGGCCTTCCGGACAGCCGGCGCCCTTCGACTCATCGCCGCAAATGCTTGAGCGGGAGTGCGGTCGGTGAACCCGATATTCGGAACGATTGGGCTCGGCAATAAATATGCAATCGGCCGGCCACCGATGCTTTGGGTCGGCGGCTCCTCCGAGTCCGACCGAAAGAGAAGATGCAAGGATGAGCATTTGGAGTGGCCGATTTCATTTACAAAATCGGCCTTACAAAAATAAATCAGCTACACGTACCTCGGTGAAAGGTTCTCTCGGGACTAGGCCGGAGAAGAAGGAAGCGGTGTTCCGGCTGCGAAGGTGCCGGTTCCACTCGCCCCACCAACGGTCGAAAAGGCGGGTACTCCGGGCGCCGGGGAAAATCCGGCCAAGTCACCGGTGACGATATCGGCGGTGCGGCCGACGAGCCAATTCCACCGAATGGCGTTGTCAACAGCAGCCCGCGCCTTTATCTCGCCCCACATAGAAGAGGTCGGGGGCAACCGGCCGAGCCGAGTTGGCGGGCCGCCACCGACGGGTGGTAGAACTCATAGGAGCAGAAGGCCTTGCTCCCAGCAATAAGTCCCGTCGGCAGCAGACGGGGGCGGAGGCAGGTGGTGAAGATCTTGACCGCATCCCCGTCGGCCGTTGGGAAAGTTGGGTCGATCGGAAAAGGAGTGTCGTACTCCCTCTCGAAGAAATCAATGTACGGATACCGATCCGTACTTTCGTCGTTGAGTCCCTTGTAGAGAGCGGCGAACCAATACGCCAGGTTGTCGTCCGACATGGCCGCCCCCGGTGCCATGGATAACGCTTCCCGAAAGAGATGCACCGGCTGAATCCGGCGCGGCCGATTCGGCGTAGTCGCCGGGGAAATTGAGCACGCCGAGGTCCGGATCGATGGCCTTGGTGGTATGAAGGGTCAACCACATTTGGATAAACCACCAAGGGCCACCCAAGTTTTTGACCGATCGGCCGGCGCGCAGCTCCACCGAAACCCGGTGAAGAAGGAGGTACGCCGACCCCGGAAGATACTTGCCCATAGGAAGGGCATAGCTGTCGGCCAGCCCTATCGGCCATCGGCAGAAAATTGTTTGTGGGGCTCACGCCGACCCCACAAAAGAAGAAGTGCTCAAGCCACATGTTGAGGAAGGCAACATGCTCGCGGCGATCGACCGTGCCGTGCCCCTTGTTGTAGGTCTGAATATAGACCTTCCAACCCCCGGTGTCCTTAGGGTTGATCCGGTGGGAGGACTTAATGCGGATAGCATCCGGAGTGGCCTCCGCCGTGATGTTCAAATCGGCCAACATGACCGTGTCCAGGAGGGTCATGGTAGCCGGGCCGTGGCCGAACATAAAGCGATTCAGGGCGTCCGACCGGAGATAGCAAGCGGCCGCCAGCAACGGTTCATTCTTCCGGTGATCGGCCGGAGACAGCTTGATGGCATGGGCGACGCCAATGTTGGCCCAACCTTGCGGATAGACGGCCGACACCCGGTTATACCAATCACGCCATCCTCGCGACGGGGGTCGGCCATGACCGAAAGCTGTTGGCCCACTCGGCCGATAGCGGGATCGTTGCCGAAACGGGACTCGGTCCGTTTCGGCACGGATGAGATCCGTGGGGTCGGGATCGCCCATAGGACCCAAGAAGAAATGAGTCGGGATGTTGGACGGAATAACGACTTGGTTCCGGATCTCCTAAAAACAAGAAATAGGGCTAAAATGAGAAGCGGAACGGGAAGGAGATAAATTGTGAAAATGAACAAGAACAAGAACGCGAAGAAAAATTGCAAAGGTAGAAAAGAGGGATGCCCGAATGTACATTACCTCCGGAACGGCGTTGGTGGTGGCGACGACGCGGCCGGCGGCGGCGGCCGCAGCAGCAGCAACAACAGGGTTCATGGTCGCCGGAGAAGAAAGACGGCGACGGCGCGATGAGAAGTTGAAAAGGCTCGAGGAGGAAAAGGTCGCCGGGACGAGAGGAAGATGAAGGCCAAGGAGAGGAAGCAGATGGGAAATGACCGGGGTGGCCCCGGATTTTATGGAGGAGTGACGGGCAGTAAAACCGGCGCGATAAAAGAGAATAGATCGGTCCGACGCATGCGTTGCATACCCCGGACCGGGGGACATGTGTTGACGCCGGTTTTTGACCAAGGGACCCATTGTCGGCGACTATAGGTCAAAAGAGGACCGGTGGACCGAAGGCCGACGGCCGCATGGACGAGTAAGAGGCGCGTCCCTCCCGGGAATCGTGCACGGACGCCAACCGAAGAGCATAATATTGATGGGCCCGGCCCACGTTGTAAAATTAGAAATAATAGTTTAATTTTGGAAAAGGATCCTAGTCGGTTAGGAAATCGGCCCGAAGAGGGTCCGAGTAGGATTCTTTGTGCCGGGTATAAATATGTACTCGGGTGTAACCTGTAAACTCGATTCACATCCAATACAACTTTCGGCGCATCGCCAAACCCTAATTTTCTCGTTAAGTCTCTACTGTTTTCGCGCGGGGATCTTCGGGGCTCCGGTCGACAACACGTTGGCTTGATAAGGTGATTATGTCGTCTAGTTCTCGGCGCATTGTTCGTAATTAGATGGCTTAATTGCTAGTTATCCGGCGACCGGATCTGTTCTTGATCGTCGTAGTGAGTATCGGCCGGGATGAGTCAAGTTGACCCGGTCCGGGCTCGTGGTGGAGGTAGTTTGACTTGTCCTGCCTCCCCGTCCCAACCTTTGCTCGCAACGCCGATTGGCTCGGATCCGGTCGTCCGAGTCACGGTAGCCGCTATGAAAGTTCTTTTACATCTTGGCCGATTCGATCGTGCGGATTCGGTTGACGTGTCCCGTGTTTGCCTTTGCGATAGTTGACTTGTCCTAGGCGCATGCAGCCGATTGGCTAGGGTCTAGATCTACTTTCATAGTTAAGGCGTTTATGCTTGTGCTTGTCCCGAATCGGCCGGGCGTGCGCGGCCGTTAGACTGGTCCGATCGCGCGCCATCGCTTGACTTGTCCTGTTGGAGCGACCGGTCGATTCGGGATCTGTGTGGTTGTATTTGTCTTACTTTTCTTTCGGAGTGTTTAGCCGATTGTCTATCACGTTCATTAGCTGTTTTATGTTCAATTAGTGCTAAATCTGTTAAAGCTGCCTTTCAACCCGAGTTATTAGTATGATTTCATTGATCATCATTATACATCTAGATAGATCTAATAATTCATTGTTATAATCGATGGCAGAATCGGCCGGATGCCCGATCGGCCGATTTATCGCTCCGATTGACTATTAAATCATCTTTTTGCTATCAAATTAATTGCATCCCATTAATAATTACCTTGTTTACATTTTATTCGATAATGCATCCTTGCAAGGTCTTAATGATTTGATTGCTCACCGACGAAATCGGCTGCTAGCCACCGATCGCATGCTATAGCGTCGGCCGATTTCGTATCATTTGTATCACAGTTCGCTTGCCTGGCATTTAATACATAAATGGATGGGCCGTGCTGTTCCTCGTCGATGGCCGATTTTGTCTATCTTACGCCAGAATCGGCCACGGCCGCACATCGGTCTATCCGGGCCGATGACCTGGAATTTTACACTTTTATTTGTCTTTGTTGGTTTGCAGGAAAACCATCCGGCACGCACCAGCGCACACGAGAATCGGCGAGCTGAGCCGGTCCGTTGGGAGCACGGGGCCCTGCGCCAGCCGGGTTTCGGTGGACTCTCCGGACAACGGTGTGTTGGCGACTTATGACGTCAACACCTTCAAGTTCTCCAATCCGTGCCGCCTGTTGCTCTTCAATACGAGAGCCTTCTTCCAGTGCCTTTTCTTGAGCTGCTGTTTTTTCCGTAAGAACTTCCTCGGCTTTCTTATGAGCAGCAACGAGATTCTCAAGCGCTGAAATCAAAGATAGGATCAATCGGAAGAGGAGATGGCGGGAAAAATGTAAAATGTATAAAGGCAATTGTGGTCTAGTGGTGAAGCTTCTAGCTTTCATTCAACAGATTCAAGATTCAAGGCAAATTGAAAATGTTACTTTGATTGATTTGGCGGAGCTTGATGATTTCTTGTCGGCGTTCTTCCATCATGCGATGGGTGTCCTGCAGACTAGCCTCTCTCTTCCGGAGGTCGTTTTCCTTGGCCTTCGGATCGGCCGTCTAAATTTCTAACTCACCCAATCGTTCTTGATTGGTGTTGAGTTCTTCCTGCAAGCGGGTGATAATTGCAGTCTTGGCTTCGAGCTTTTCAGAAGAACCTAAAAAGAAAAAGAGAGTAAGAAATTTGAAGATTGAAGGGAAGTTGCTTGGAGAAATTATTAAATGGTAGAGATATACTTGGCCGGATTCGGAGAAATTCTTTAAAGCCTCTTCTTCTTGGAGGGCGTCCCATTGAGCCGTTGCGGTAAAAGTCCTTGCTCCGCTGGAACTGTCCACCTTCACTTCTCCGACCACCATTTTGGCCGGTCTGGGTTATCCGGAAGACTTACGAGTTGTCCTGGCCCGACGAGGAATTTCTTCCGCCCGGACCGGTCCCGGTGAGAGCTCCGGAGGGATTTGAAATAAGGTGGCTCGGGGAAGAGGATTGTCGGAAGAAGAGCTCTCAACATTGGAGGTTTGCTTTTCAGCTCCCGAGCTTGAGGCGACAGGGAGTTCCTTTGTGAGAGTCGCACTTTGAGCTTCCGTAGTTGGAGTGGCAATAGTGGTGGAGGCGCCAAGAGTGAAACCGTTCCGAAGCATATCCGGGGATGAAGCAAGAACAGGGCTAGGAGGAGCCTGTGAGGAAAATTTGGTTCTTGAAAAGCCGGCTATGCTGGCTTCGAAGCTAGAGGGAACCCTGTAAGAAAAAGCGACCTTAATTAGAGTAGAGCAAGGAGCTTTGGGACCTAAGGAGTTTTTTGACAGATTGAATAATTCAGAAAAATAATTCGGAAAACTTACGTGGAGGCTTTTTTAAAGCCGGTGGAGGTTTTGACCTTTTTGGACGGGCCTTGAGAAACTCCACCACTGCTATCTGCGGATCTTTTCTCCGCTGGATTGGCTTGCGGAGTTGGAGCTCGATCCCGGCATCAACGGAACCGGTCCGGTGACCATACCGGGACCGTTTGGGGACATTCGACAAAGGATCGGTCGAGGCAGAAGTGCCTTGAGTTTTCCCCAGTGAAGCTTCGAGGATGGCCGGAGCTGCTTGGCAATCCCTTTCGACGGCGTCTTCTTCTCGCCGACGCTCTTCAAGTTTTTGTGCCTCCGAGCGGGTATCGCCGAAGCGGTAGGAGGGGCGGCAGGTTTACCGATGGTCAAGGCAGTAGTACGTCTTCTTGTACTAGGAGCTTGAACCACGGTCCCAGATTTTGTGATTTTTGGGGCTAGGCTTGGAGGAAGAGGGAAAGACCGGTCTGTGGATTTTTGGGGCTAGGCTTGGAGGAAGAGGGAAAGACCGGTCTGTGGATTTTTGAGCGGACCGGCTTGAACAGCAAGTGGAGCGGCATTATTGGCATAATCCTCTCCCCAAGTGTCATTAGGAGCAAGAGGAGGATGACTCCTGTAGTTGTCCATTTTCTGCGATTACAAAGATTAAGTCTTTATAAGTAAATGATGGCAATAAGTGATAAAGATTTGAAAAACAGGAAGAAGTACTTACGGCATCACGAGGATTGCATGAGCTGAAAGCTAATGCCACTCTTGTACATCCGGACAGTGTCTGGATTTGGCTACAGACATCTATCTAATGCGAACTTCTAGCCGATCCTTATTGGGGAGGGAAGTTCCGTCCAAAGGCATGGCGGTGTCCTCGTTGAAAAGCCAAGCACGGTGTTCTTGCCTCTTCGGTGGTTGGACGCCTCGCACTATGAAGCTCCGCAGAATTGTCTCGGCGATTACGCCTTTGACATCTTTCAAGTATCCGATGCGAGCGAGGAGTGCAAGAACTTCATCGTCCTCTTTGAGTTTTTTCCTGGTTTCAGTGGTGGGGAAATTCTTGGCTACCTTTGCATTGAAAGCAGGGAGAGATGGTTGGGGATTGTCACGGAAAAACCACCCTTTTTTCCAGTGAGCTTTGCTATTGTTCAAGGATAAAGAGAAATATTCATCCGCGCTCCAAGCATCTGGATTCCCACACCACCAACCGCAGCTCGGCGGTCCGATGATGGAAGCGGGCGAACTTGGAACAGGATATTGGAACAGCTTGAAGTGGGGGAGAACTCCAAGGAAAGCCTCGCATAAATGAATAAAGAAGGCAATCCGAAGAATGGAGTTAGGGTTAAGGTTCACTAACTCCCATCCATAGAAGAAAAGAAGTCCTCTAAAGAAGGAACAGACATGGGAGATCGAGGCCACGGAGGAAAAAAGCTTTGAAGACTAGTTGTTGAGATTCATCTATGCCCCAGGGAACTTGGTCGGGGGACGGGACACTCCAGTTTAAAATGGGTTGGGGAGGAAGATACCCATCTTTAACTCGCTTCATTCAAAGAGGATTCACGTGACCTTGCTCGGGACCAAGGTCTTGGACTCCAAACGGAAGCCGATCGCGAGGAACAGAGGAAGAAAATGAGGGAACGGCGGTGGATTTCTTCTTGCCTATCCGGAGAGATGAAAAAAGAAAGCTTCGAATTGGTTGATGAAGAAGGAGAGCGTAACAGAATGAAAGCGAATGGCGGGCGCGTATGAGCTTCGGGAGCAGGGTTGACCTAGGTCAACTTTTCGTTTTCTTTTATAGACACCGGGATGGGCCCGGGGCTGAAAAGTTATTGGGCCTTTTTAAGAGGCCCGAGGGATGTCGTGATCTGTGCAATTATGACCTAACGGCCATAAGGAAGTTAATGATCTGTTATCTGCGTTAATTATGACTTAACGGTCATAAGGATAAGCCATCGTGCTTTTATGAAAGAAAAAGTGGTCTGAAAAATAGGAATTTTCAGATAAAAGTTAAAGCCATGCTGAATTCTGTGATTCAGCAGTATGAGAGAGTTAGATTTTACATCACTCAGTGATAATGGATGCCTTAGGCTATGGGTGTTAATCATCCGGCTGATTATAGGCTTTGGAGACTCGAGTCGTTGTGAAAATATAAGGGATAGACTGGTCCGATCAACCAGAATTATGGTTTTTAGTGAAATTTTGATAAGTGAATTATAAGTCTAGACTGATTTAGTCGGTCTGTTATGTGAAATTGGTAAAAACATACAGAAGATAAGAAATTATAGCCGGTATGACCGGTCTGAAAAATATGTTCTTAGCAAAAAATTGCTGAGAGGGATGTGATTTAGTGGAAAATAACCAAACGTAGTCTCTCAGGAAAGACTCTTGCATTATTTGTGATCCTCAAATGATACAAGAGTCGGGAGCTATACCTAATTAGGTGCACCTGACTGGTGCACCGTATTCAAGAGCGGTCTGCAAAAATTTCGGGAAGCGGAAAATGATAGAATTTGAAAGAAGCAATCTGTAGCAATTGGATATTGAAGGAAATAATGAAGAATCAGCTAGTGGACTCTTGCATTATTTGAAAGAAGTTCAAATGATCCAAGAGTCGGGGGCTATACCCAATTGGGTGCGCCTAGCCGGCGCACCGTGAGAAAGATAGGCTATGATTACCTAATTAGGTGATATAAAAGGTGAAAAACAATAATTTTTTCGGGCTTCTTGTTAAAGCACTTGTGAAGAAAAAGAACGAGTTTGCAGCAGATTGGAGTTCTTTTTAATTTTACCATGAATAAAGACCAACGAGCAGAAGACTGGTTAGTTTTATTCTAGGTTAAATCAAAAATTACTCGGGGCTGCTGTCGTATACTTGCCTTATGGGTATACAGATGATGAAGAAATGGATACGCAAAGACATGGTAGCAAATCAGAGAAGATACGAGATAAGGGCGATAGGCAACAGATCGGTCTTCGACCAGTGCTGGGATAATAGAAGAACCTGTAGACCGGTATGGAAACAAGGCGGATACTAAGACCGGTATACGATGACGGGAGAAGCAAGTTATAGAACAATTTGTAGTCTGATTAGGACTCTGGATCAATAAAGAAAGTTAGAGATAGAATCCCATATATGTAATTCATGTAATAGGCTAGGACTCTGATTGTAACCCTAGCTCCCCCGGACATATAAGGCGGAGCAGGGACCCCCCGAAAAGGATCTAAGACTTCGCAATTAGCAAATCGATAAAGGCAATACATAACATGCAGGACGTAGGGTATCACTCTCGATTCGAGGGGCCTGAACCTGTCTAAGATCGTGTGTTCCTGTGTGTTCTGTGTGTTGCATCATCGAATTCCACGCTCGTGAGGGACCGGGTAGTACTAGTGCCGAGTTTAAGACTTTATATGATGAGATAGACCGGTCCTATGTAATGGGAGTTTTTAAATTGCCGGACACTTTATATGATGAGATAGAGCAAATAATCTGATACTTCTGGTGGGGAGAAGAAGGGGGCAGAGAAAGGTCCATTGGATAGCCCGGGAGAAGATCATTCAGCCAAAGTTCTTTGGAGGGGTAGGATTTCGAGATATGCGGCTGTTCAACCAAGCTCTTTTGACAAGACAAGCGTGGCGGCTGATTGAATACCCGGACAACCTTTGTGACCGTTTACTAAAGGTGAAGTATTGTCCTATAGGCGAGATGGTGGATACGGTTTTTAGAACTGACGCCTCTCCAACTTGGCATGCTATTGAACATGGTCTATAGCTGTTGAAGTAGGGGCTAATATAGAGAGTGTGGTCGGGCCACAAGATTCAGATTTGAAGAGACCAATGGATTCCACCGGAGCCATCGCTATGCATCAGTCGACGAAAGGGTCATTGCAGGTTAAGATGGGCCTACCAGTTGATGAAGCCAGAGCGGAGGGAGTGGGACATTAACACACTGAGATAATGTTTCGACGAGCATGATGTACAGGAGGTCCTAAGAATTCAGCTACCAGTGAGGGGGGACGCAGATTGGCTTGCATGGCATTATGAGAAGACGGGGATATCCATAGTAAGGAGTGCTTACAAGCTCGCCTTACAACTCCGAATGTTGGAAGAAGTTAAAAGGCAAGAAGGTAGTAGTACATGTGCAGACGGTAGCAGAACTTTATGGCGCCATGTTTGGCAATCACCAATTCCACAAAAGGTGAGGGTCTTTGCATGGCGACTAGCAAGCAATGGTTTAGCCACACAAAAGAAAAGGTGCAGCTGGAAATTAACCAAACACGCAACCTGCCAGATTTGTGGAGCTCAGGAGGAGGATGCATATCATGCAGTAGTCACATGCACAGAAGCGAAAGCATTGCGAACAAAACTGCGCCGAATTTGGGAATTGCGGAACGAGGAACAATTCCATTAATCAGGTCCGGACAGCTGCTGGTCTTACTGAGCACGGTCGATAAAGAGACAGGAGCACGGGTGCTGCTAACCCTTTGGAGAGCCTGGCACTTCAAAAATGACGTTATCCATGCGAAGGTTATAGCGACAATAGTGGACTCAGTGACCTTTCTACAAAGCTACTGGGAGTCGTTATCTGTTGCACACCCAGGCACAAGGATGATGAATGCCAAAGGAAAGAGAAGTTGGGTGAACCAATGCAGCCCCGGGCACCAATGCAAAACAAATCAGATGCTGAGAAATGGATGGCGCCAGCAGATGGGTGGGTGAAAATAAATGTGGATGCTGCGTTCAATCTGGCTGGGACAGCAAGCGCGGGTATTATCATCAGAGATAGCCTTGGTCATGCACTACAGACAGCCTGGCAACCGTTATGGGAGTGTAGCTCTGCTTTTGAAGCCGAAGCGGAAGCATGTCTCAATGGCATTTGACTTGCTGCAGAGTGGATTCGCAGGCCAGCCATCATAGAGTCAGACAGCTGGGAACTAGTGAACTTCCTACAAAGCAGCAAGGAAACTCGAGCGTCGTGGGCGGCTTTGATCGCTGAGATAAGAGTGGCCTGCCAGCTGCTACCTGGATCGAAATACAGCAAGGTGAGGAGAACTGCCAATAGTGTACCTCATGCCCTAGCTCAGGTGGCCCTTATGAACAAAAGTTGAGCTGTATGGAGGCTAGCTGTGTCGAGTGCATGTATGCAGAGGGAGAACTTGAGCTTTGTAAGAACTACCCTTTGATTAAAAAAAGCTCTACTCTTTGCCGCGAAGAAAAAAAAAAAGAATGGTTGTGAGACCTGCCCTCTAAGCCCAACCCCTAATGACGTTTATCTAGATTTGGCCGAACACAAACAAAATAAAAAAAAACGTAATATAAAAGTGCTGTTTCTTTAATTGGATTTTCTTTTCATTCACATGCGTTCATGAGATTCACCTAAAAAAACTGATCACGAGATCATGTGGACTTCTTAATTTCGAATTAACAAGTAATGAGCCAAATGGGTTTTGCACCAGAAGTGTTTGCCATGCCTCGATTCCTTTGAAGAAGATGATGATGAATTTTTTTGTGTAAAGTAGCTTTATATGCCTATACTTCACTTCTTCTTCTCCAGATTGTCTCATCAGTCCTCTATGACCTGAACTTTGCTCTTAAGAGCGCGACGAAGTCTCTCCGCAAGGGCATGAATCTGTTATTTTGAACGGGTTTAGGTTAATCTGTCATTATTTGTAAATTGTAAAACTAATAAGTGAAAAGCACATTCACCTCCTTGGATGATAGATTCCTTCCACTCACATCTTCATCGTCACTGTCTTCAGTGAAATCAAATGTCACTGAAATCCTTGAGAATTTATAACCAGCTTCCAGCTCCTTGCTCTTCTATAACAGCAAAAAAGAGGAATAATTGAAACCATCTTCATGAACTAGATTTTAGTAAACTATAGTGAATCCAAACATTTATGCATTACAAGAACTAGCGAGCTATAGTTTTTAGTGAACTAGGGAATCATTGAGATATGTGATATTGTTTTATTCTTGCATTACTGATTTCAATACTTCCATCACGTATGCATAAGAATGATATTGTTTTAGAGCACGAGTAAATTAGCAACAGGCACATGGCATGAGTTCAATTTACAAGTTTCATTAATCAGAAGCACACATAAGTACGAATTCAATTTACTAGTTCCACTAGGCATCATGGCATATATATGAGCATAAATTGGATTAATAATCAATGCAAATGAATCCAAACATGGACTTAGTAGCAAGTGACCATAGCTTGAAATAGATGCATTGCCAATAACTTCAATGAAATTTTAAAGTAAGATCATAAGTAGGTAAATACTAGGTTGCTGCGGCATCTATCATCATGATGCTTCATGATCAAAATCACAACTTCTAAAATATGGCAGGAAATATATAATCTTTCTACCATTATATCAAAATCTTTAAATCCTGGTTACATATTTCAATCATCAAGATATGTGATATTGTTTTATTCTTGCATTAAAAGATTTCAATATTTCCATTATTCAAGCATAAGGTATTGTTTAGAGCATGAGTAAATTAGCATGCATGAGCTTAATTATTCAGGAGCACACATGAGCATGGATTCAATTAAAATAGTTCCATTTATGATCATGGCATATGTAAGAGCATGAATTCAAATTATGAAGTTTCATTAATAATCATACCCATCAGCATAATTGGCTTAATAATAATCAAAACACTTGCATCATCCGGCTGCCTATATATACGTATTACTAAAACCTCACCGGACGGGCGCTGATACGGATACGGCCGGTCGAGTCCTTGGCCGCAGCAGCAGCAAACTCAAAACCAGCAGCCTCCTCCTTGACAGGGCCGGTGGCGGGTACCGGCGTCAAGGTCGTTGCAGTCGGCGGCGACGAGGATGAGGATGAAGTGATGGCGGTACCCCCGCCGGCGACGAGGACGATGATATGTGGATGCCAGAAGCGACAGCAGCAGGAGTCGAGGACGGGGTGGAGCGACGCGGCCCCAAGGACGCCGGACTACTGGCGAAGCGCACCCCTGCCGCCAGGATCGAGGACCCACCATGCTTGCTCGACGGGATCGATGGACACTTCTTGCGGGAGGATGGCTGGCGGCTGATATTGTGGATCGACCCCGGCTCTCTGGTTCGTATCCTTTTGTAGGGTTCTGTCACGCTAGCTCTGACCAGCGTGGGACCATCATGACTAATTGGTCCACGACGCTTGTATGCCAGCTGTCTTGAATACGTGGCAATAAGCACAAGGGGCCACCCAGCAGCGGCAGTATAGGTAGACGTTGCTCCCTTGGATATGATCCGGAGAATGGAAGGCTAATCATCAACGTGTTACAAGGAAAGGAAAGAAATTATTATGGAAATCACTGGCCTATACATGGTAATCCAACAGCTGGTTGAGAGCTGGCCATTCACGAAGAGAAAAGAACTGATTTGGTCGGCGTAAGAATGGGAAGTGTATGACCCATATATGGCAATACGAAAGTCGGTTGATGGCTGTCAATTCGCGAAAGGAAAATTTGCTCACCTGCATGCCACCAACCGCATCACCTGGCCTATAAAAGGAATACTACTATCTGACACCTGGCGACGCTAGGCTGGAAGATCGCCAGGGCATCTTGCTACGGTGCTATCTGAGCAAGCCCACTCCTCATGTCGAGTGTGTTTGCCAGGCCCTTATTGCTTGTATCTATGTTTTAAGAAAATGAAGGATTGAAAGTTCTGAAGCAAAAAAGTCACACGTGCACGTGTAGTCATGGGCTCTCGACTCCTACGAACTCTTCGTGGGAGCATACATATCGAAGCGTGATGGTGTCCATCGAACCGGCAGCGAGTATTAGGGGTGTCACTCAGGCTGGACAGCAAGTTCTCGGCAGCAGCGGCCATGCTGCCCTCAGAGCCGACGAACGTGCTTATGTATTCCGTGATGCACCGAAGCCTAGAAGCGGGCAACCGTATCTCCGTCAAGCGAGGCAAACCGGCCATGTTGCCGACGTGCGACCTAACACTGAGTGCACTCCTTCCCCTTCCCGTGCACAACTACTATGACCCATGTCATCTGCGATCGATAAGGCCAGATGACTCCGCCGGACCAACGAGGACGGCTGTGTAGAAAACTGAATTGGTTTGGTTTAACGTGCTTTGGCTTGCACGGCTTCGTGTTAATTTATATGCAGTGAATAGCCCACCGCGTGGTGTACAACACAAGGAACTTTGTTACATGAGATTACAACTCTATCTCGAGTTAGTTTAGATACATCAAGACTCTATCTCTAAGTCTATCTTCAATATCCTCCCTCAATCTGAACCTTCCCAAGGTTGAGATTGTAGACGAGTTTGTGCAGCTTCTGTGACGTGAGTGGCTTCGTGAAACCATCTGCAAGCTGATCAGCTGATGAAATAAATTTGATATCCAAGAGACCTTGTGCCACCCTTTCTCGTACAAAATGATAATCAATCTCTGTATGCTTAGTTCGCCCATGAAAGATAGGGTTGGCAGATAAATACGTAGCTCCAAGGTTGTCGCACCATAGCCGTGCAAACTTGGGTGCTCGCACACCAAGCTCTTGTAGTACAGATTGTATCCACATGATCTCAGCTGTTGCATTTGCAAGAGCTTTATATTCTGCTTCTGTACTTGATCTTGAGACAGTTGGTTGCTTTCTAACACTCCAAGAAATAAGGTTAGAACCCAGGAATATAGCAAAACCACCAGTTGATCTTCTATCATCTATACACCCTGCCCAATCTGCATCTGAGAAGCCACTGACTAGAACTGAGTTGGACTTGCATATTTTCAATCCAAGACCTAATGTACCCTTTAGATACCTCAGAATTCTTTTGACTGCCGTCCAATGAACAGTCGTGGGGGCATGCAAGAATTGGCAGACTTTGTTGACAGGATATGAAAGGTCTGGTCTTGTCAATGTTAAATACTGCAAGGCTCCTACAATACTCCTATATTGAGTGGCATCTCGAGGTCCAAGTAATGTACCACTTTTAACTGATAACTTCTCAGAGGTAGATAAGGGAGTATTTGCAGGCTTACACGAATTCATGTTGACCTTCTTGAGGACATCCGAGGCATACTTCTCTTGTGACAGCAGAATACCATTTGGTATTTCCTTCACTTCAATTCCAAGAAAGTAGTGAAGGCTTCCCAAGTCCTTCAATGCAAACTCTTGCTTAAGGTCCTTGAGAAGTGCTGTGGTGGCTTCCTGTGTTGAGCTTGCAACAATAATGTCATCAACATATACTAGAACATAAACTGTAGTGCCACCTTTGCTATAGAAGAACAATGATGTGTCAGCCTTGGACGGTTTGAACCCAAGCGCACACAACTTTGTGCTGAGTCGTGAGTACCACGCTCTAGGTGCTTGCTTTAGTCCATACAGTGCCTTGTCGAGCTTACAGACATAGTGTGGGTGATTCTTACTCTCATAACCTGGTGGTTGCGTCATATATACCTCCTCCTCCAGAACACCATGAAGAAACGCGTTCTGGACATCAAGCTGTCATAGGCTCCATCCCCTGGAGATAGCAACTGATAGGACAAGTCTAATAGTAGTAGCTTTTACAACTGGACTAAACGTGTCTTCATAATCTATGCCATAGCATTGCTTGAAGCCTTTAGCTACTAATCTAGCCTTGTATCTATCTATAGTGCCATCTGATTTTCTTTTTATTTTGTAGACCCACTTACAATCAATTATATTCCTTCCCTTTTGTGGAGCTACTAAATGCCAAGTTTTATTTTTCATCAATGCACTATATTCATCATCCATAGCATGCTTCCAAGATGTATCTGACAGAGCTTCCTCTAAGGTAGTGGGTTCACCCGTGGAAGTGAAGAAACCAAACTTTGGGTTATATTTGATCGTACCGTCAGTGTAGATTTTTTCTTTCCGAATCCCCTGTTGCAGCCTGGTCACAGGCCGGCCTGATGCAGGAGATCCCGTGTCTGCGCCTCCTGCGCTGGGCGGATCAGCTCCGGGATTGCCGCCCGCACCGGCCTCTGGTAGCAACGCGGTTTCGGTTCGCCCGCCGGGCGTGTCTGCGCGCGGTGTCGCTCCCGCCCCGGCAGGACTGGCGCCAGGTGGGGAAGGCAGGCCCGCTGTGTCGACGGGAGTGGAGGCTGCCGTCTCGAGCCTCGCGCTAGCTGATTCTCCCGCGTGCGGCGACGCGGTTTCGTCCGGTTCCGTACCAGAATCCGCTTCGGAACTTGCACTCGTCTGGTTTGCTGTGGATTCTTCACCTGAGCCTGTAGCATCAACATTTTCTGCTGCATTTTCTTGAGGATTAGGATTAGGAAAATCAGGCAATTGATCAATAGCATCTCCAACCCCGGAACTAAACAGTTGTGGAAAGAGCAAAATTTCAGATTTTAGGCGGGCACCCGCATTGGAGTGAAGCTTGGCAAATGGAAATTCAGTCTCATCAAAAACAACATCTCTAGAAATATAGATGCGACCGGAGGAAACTTCAAGGCACTTAAAACCTTTGTGTAGATTGCTGTAGCCAAGAAACACACACTGCTTGGAGCGGAATTGAAGTTTGCGAGCATTATAAGGCCTAAGATTTGGCCAACATGCACAACCGAAGATGCGGAGAGCAGAATAATCTGGTTTTTCCTCAAAGAGACGCTCAAGTGGGGTGGCAAATTGGATGACTCGACTAGGAGTTCGATTTATAAGGTAGGTAGCAGCAAGGAAGGCTTCATCCCAATATTTAAGAGGCATGGAGGCTTGAGCAAGTAATGCAAGACCAACTTCCACAATATGGCGGTGTTTGCGCTCAGCAGCCCCATTTTGTTGATGAGCGTGCGGGCAAGAGACATGATGTGTGATGCCTTCTTGTTGAAAAAAGGAATTTAATTTTTCATATTCACCACCCCAATCAGTTTGCATGGAAAGAATTTTTCTGTTGAATCTACGTTCAACAAGAGACTGAAATTCTTTAAATCGCTCAAAGACTTCAGATTTAAATTTAAGCAAATAGATCCATGCGAACTTGCTATAATCATCAATAAAACTGACATAATATTTTCTGTTCCCAACGGAATCAGGAGCAGGACCCCATACATCAGAGTACACAAGTTCTAATGGATTTTTGGACTCACTAGTGGAGATTGGATAGGGAAGCTGATGACTCTTAGCCTTTTGACAGGCATCACACACTGACTCTAACTTAGACTCTTTGGAACACTGGAGATTATTTTGCCTAATGACTCTTTGAACTATAGGAATAGAGGGATGGCCAAGACGGCTATGCCACCTTTCAATGGACGGCTTCACAACTCCAAGGGCTTGCCTGGCTTGATCTATTGCTGATGGTGATGGCAGAGGGTAAAGGCCATTGCGACACCTCCCACTAAGAAGAACGATCCTCGTGGCTCGATCCTTGATAAAGAAAAATTGAGAGTGAAATTCAACAAAGGCATTGTTGTCTGAGGCAATTCTATGAACAGAAAGAAGATTCTTTTTTGTTCTAGGCACATAGAGAATATTATTGAGTTGAATATCACGAATTGGGGAGGAAATAATGCTATGACCAATGTGACTGATTTCCATACCTGCACCATCTGCCGTGTGGATCTGTTCATGCCCATTGTACTTGTCGTGGACGGTGAGCTTGCTGAGTTTGCCGGTTATGTAATCAGTGGCGCCGGAGTCCGCATACCAGCTGGCGTCACCGCCACCATGATGCGCTGCAGCAGCTGTCTTCTCTGCCGGTGCGTAGTCTTCATCAAAATGGTACCAACACTCAAGGGCAGTGTGGTTGACGCGGCCGCACACCTGGCACTTGACTTTCTTGGAGCCGCCAGCTTCACGATCATTGCCGCCACGATGGTTGTTGGTGTAGCCACCACGAGGTCCTCTACCGCCACGTCCACCGTTGCGGCCACCTTGATTGCGTCCTCCAGGGCCGCGTCCACCATAGCCCCTGCCGCCACGTGTTGCCGCATTGACAGAGGAGACGGACTGCGAGACCGAGTGCAGGAGGGCATCACGTTGCTCGAAGTTGAGCATCTGATGGTAGAGCTCGCCGACAGAGATCGGTTCCACCCTTGCGACCACAGCGGCCACAAGAGGGGTGTAGTCAGAGTCGAGGCCAGTCAGGATGTAGCTGACCATCTCTTCATCGTCGAGTGGCTTGCCTGCTGCTGCCATCTCGTCGGCAAGGGCCTTCATCTTGCCAACATATTCCGTGACGGACATGTTGCCCTTGCGTGTGGTGGTGAGTGCAATGCGCGTGTTCACCGATCTTGCACGCGTGCGGGATCCAAGGATCTCTTCAATGGCACGCCATGCCTGTGCCGCGGTCTTGGCCGTGGTCACCTGGGTCAGGATCTCTCGAGACAGCGTGCCCAACAGGAAGCTCAGGACCTGTTGGTCCTTGGCGACCCAGGCGACATACGCCGGATTGGAGATCGTGACTCCCTTCTTGTCGTCGCTGGTGGCTGGTTGGGCCAGCTCTTTCTCCGGCGCGACGTTGTCCTCTTCCAGGAATTCTTCCAGCAGGGCTCCTCGGATTGCCGGGAGCACTTGCGCCTTCCACAACGCATGGTTGGTTCTGGTGAGCTTTTCTGTGATGGCGGTGGCGACGAGCTGGGTCGTGGAGAGGGTAGGGTTCGACATTGTCGAGGGTAGATGGAAACCTACTGAGGAGAAGGGGCTCTGTATACCATGTAGAAAACTGAATTGGTTTGGGTTAACGTGCTTTGGCTTGCACGGCTTCGTGTTAATTTATATGCGGTGAATAGCCCACCGTGTGGCGTACAACACAAGGAACTTTGTTACATGAGATTAAAACTCTATCTCGAGATAGTTTAGATACATCAAGACTCTATCTCTAAGTCTATCTTCAATAGGCTGCACCACTAAAGGCACCACAGACCGATGAGATCGTGCCTGTGCCACCCTCACATCTCTCACGCAATCTCATCGCTACGACTTTCGTCTCCTCCGTGACCAACGAGGCCGGCCGATGAGGCGGATGTTGCTGGACCGACGAGGAAGGCTGCATCACAAACGGAAACACGGGCCCATGAGGCTGTGCTCCTCTCACATCTCCTCTTACGCAACCTGACCACTACGATATCATGTCATCCGTGACCAACGAGGCTAGATGACAAGCCCGGGTGCTGCCGGACCGACAAGGCGGATTGCTTGCGCTTCTTGCGGTGGTCGTTGTCGCCTTTCGGTGAAGAGCTGGTGGCAGCAGGTGACGTTGGTGGAGTAGCGCCGTTCTGCTTCGACAGCGACGCAGAAGGCACCAAGGGAGAAGTGGTGGCCATCAACGCTTGTGCGGCCTCCATTTTGGCCGCGTGAATCTGGTGTTGTTCATCTTGGAGAAGATAATTGCGGACATAGTTGACGTCGGGCAGTGGCTTGAAAGCAGTGATGGAGGAGATGGCTTGATTGAACTTTGAGTTCGGGCCTTGAAGAGCGTTGATGACGTGCGCCAGCTTGGTGATGGGGTGGCCGAAGTCATGGAGTAGGTCGCTGAGCTGCTTGAGGAGGCCCGAATAGTCAGTGATAGAGACATAACCTTGGAACAAGTTGTGGTATATTCTTGGAGGGCGTAGACGGCTCTCTAATCACCGTTGCCGAGGAAGAGACCTTTGATAGCGGACCAGAGGGCTTGCACCGATGGATTGCACTGGTCCACCATCTTCTCATGATCTGCGGGGACACCGAGTTGTAGAGCCAGGACACGATGCCAATGCCCTAGTCGATTTGTAGCCACTCCACATTATGCCACATTGCCTGAGCGTCAATGGTGCCGTTAATATGGTCGGTGATGGAATAATTGCGGAAGTCACGTCGAAGAAGGCACTGCACATGTTGTAGTTGTTCTCTGCATAATCTAGTGTCACAGGCATGTGATTGCGGATGTTGACATGCTAGATCGTCGTCGCGGTGGCGATGGGATTGGATTGGGGATCAGCAAAGTGGTTCTGAGTGTTTGTTGGAGACGGAGCCGGAGGCGGAGGAGCTTGGGCTAGTGGCCATGGCAGGCAGGCAAAGGCAGTGGAAGAATAGGATAGTAGGAAGCTCTAATACCATGTAGGAGATGAACTGCACTTTGTATTGAACACAAGAGATGTATTTATACATGTACAAGGGGCATCGTATGCAACCGATGAGGCATAGAATCTAGGTAGCGTGCGCGTGAGAATCGGACGTGGAGAGTGCGCCGTAACGCTCGAACTTCCTGTGGTGATCACGCGCACACGCGTTCCAGACGGAGGCAGTTAGCCATTTGCTTCAACATGGCTCAATAACAGTGTTCTCTTCTTCGTATTCGTCTTCATTACCTTGTTGTCACCTCCCCAAACACAGCCACCACCATAGCCGATCTCTCTTCTCTCCTACCTTGGCTAGAACAACCAATTTTCACATCTCGAACAATAGATTCTCTCCTTAGAACAACCGATCCCCACCCTAAGAACAACCAATACCTAACCTTGGAGAAATCGTCCCCCAACCCTAAAACAGTTAAGCCCTATCGTCCTTGGAACAATTAGCTCAATGGAGCTGCCGGGATACCGTCTTGGTCCCATGTGAGGGACTGAAGAGTTAGGCCGTCGCAGCCTGCTGGATGGACGCTGGTAGAAGCAAAGTATCAATCAGGCTGCTAAGGTTTTATGCTTGCCGCACGGTTTTTTTTTTTTTTTTTTTTTTTTGGCAATATTTGCATTCTTGGCCGGAATCAATTGGTGGCCAGGTTTAAGTGTCAGGCCCAAGATCTACTCATCCTGGCTAGGATGAAAAAGAGCCTCGGAGTGAAAAAAGGCCTGCCAAAGAAGGCGTGAGCCAGGTTCCCTATATATCTTGCGTAGCGCGTTTAAGATTTAAGCACGGTGGAGATAAACGGCCCACATGAAAAGCGGGCTGAGTTGAAATCTGTAAAGTGCAAGCCTGCAAGGTAATCATGATACAGGTTTCATATATATCTTGGGTAGCGCCTTTAAGATTTGTGCACGGTGGAGATAAACGGCCCACATTAACTCAAGCGGGCTGAGTAGATGGAGATCTGCAATCACACAACATGGCTGTCTTCGACTGGAGATAAATGGCCCACATGAACTCAAGCGGGCTGAGGTTCAGAATTGAAGTTAAATCCAATTTTCCGTAAACCGCAACTTCGTTTTTTTATTCCGTTTGAAACATTGTATTCTTCAATTAATTCAACAAAAATAAGATCACAAATGCCTATGATTTAAAAAACAGTTTTAATTCTCCTCGATGGTAAGTCCATTTTTTAATCAAATTAAATCATTACATTATTTAAACTTAAATCTATTCACGTAGATATAATACATATATTTTTGAACTTTAAAAATTGTGAACTCCAGTTAACCTTCCGCATGTACTATGTAAATATTTATTTATACTTGTTGACGGGAAAAAGCGCGAAGTGACGCTTAACCCACTGGGAAACACAGGTTGACGACCTGAGAGATCTGCTTCACTCAAAGCAGGACCAAAACCTTGGAATTCAATGATGAATTCCTGGAGTGTGCCCGTTGATTTTTCCTGCAAATCAACAAAGACATGTAGAACGTGTAAAATTCCTAGGTTATAAACCACCGATAAATAACCGCAGCCGAATGTTAAAAATAAAGAATAAAGTAAAGTGTATCGGCTATCGGTTACTCAGTTCATCGACACATAACTGAGTTAAAACATGACATGAATGAAACATTCAGATTCGTTTTAGTAGACTGGTCGTGATACATAAACCTAACGATATTACTAAAATCAGGGTAATTATGCAAATTGGCATACAAATATGTATAAATCAGCAAGTAAAAATAGTCAGTGATAAGTCTGCCGATTTATGTATAATTCGATCTAATCCATGAGATAAATTATCTAGAATAAGTAAAGCATACAAAATCGTGGGATTGGCAAGATAACATGGTTCAGATCTAATCTTATCCAATAGATTTAACAAACAATAGTTCACATAAGATTGATTCAAACGTGATAAGCAATTGGCTAAACATCCCGATTGAATCACTATATCACTATCATAAATCAAGAAGTTTGGCGATACGCCGAGAATTATATTGATTGATTGGTTTTTCTATACAATGGTCCTAGTCTACTATTTATATCTGACCAATCGACCGACTCTGCTTCTGTCCTAAACTGACTCTAACATTTCTTTCCTCTTTTACATGATCTCTTCCCAAATAACAAAGTCGGAATTAACTATGACTGATATAGATGCCGCTTGATTCCTTGTCATGTGTATTGGAACCTGGTCCCACTGCTCCTTCCTCATCTCCTTCATCGGAGCCTCTTCATCTTTTTCATCACATATCTCCATTTCACTTATGCCACTGTTGTGTGGACCTAGATCCCAAAATCTGGCGTCAACAATACTATCTCAACATTTGGGATATCTCAAGTCAACATTTTTGAAAAAGATGTTGACTACTTTTTAAAAGGGGCAATTGTATCTGCCCTCGTTTTTTATCCTAATTACATAGTTGACCCCTTTTTTAGGTTTGCATATTTGACTCTGTTTTTTCAAACTAAAAATGCTGGTTGACCCTATTCCATTTGGGGGTGTTAAATTGATGGTAAAAAGACACTTTTACCCTTTGCATAATTGCATCGTTGACCCTATTATCTGTGTGAAGTACATGATTGACCCTCATACTGGTAGCACTTTGACTAATTATGCCAAGATTTGAATAACAATTCGTACATTTTTATAATTTATAAATTTTCAAAATTTTGATTAAAATTGAAATTGAAGGTAGGGTATGAGAAAAGAAAAACTGAAATTGGTGACAAATCCAGCACAGGTTGTAGTACCAACGGATGAGATAATGCAGCTCTCAGGTTGTCCGAAACCATGGTTGACATCTTCCATCTTGAATATACGGAGGTTGTCCGAAACATCGTTGACATCTTCCATCATGAATATAAGGAGCACCAAGCAGTTCTCTTCTGCGATAAGGTGAGAAGCAGGTCAAACGCAGGCATGGATGAGGAGCGCAGCGTGTTTCAAGTCGTAGGATTCGCGCGCAGCCTCGCGCCGCCCCGCCTCGTGGCGCAGCCCCGCGTTTGCACGCCGCCTCGCGCCTCGCCGATACCGCGCCGCAGCAGCCCACGTCCCCTCGCCTCACGCCACCCCGCGTCCCGCCCGCCTCGCGCCACGGCGACCCACTTCCTCGCCGTCGCCCTCCTCGCTAGGGTTAGAAGGAGAAGTCACGGGAAACAGAGAAGAGGAATGGCCGGGTGTTACTCACAGAGCTGAGGGCAAATTGGTCTTTTACACTATCTTTCTATTTTCTCAGATTTATTTTAATCACCCTAAAACGTTGGGACTAACTAACGGTTCAAAAAGGGGTCAAACGGAGATTCCATTTTGAAAAAGTTGGGTCAACCATGCAAACTCTAAAAAAAAGAGGTCAAACGTGATATTGAGGTAAAAAATAGGGTCAAGCATGCAATTATCCCTTTTTAAAATTGTAGAAACGAACTTCAATTTTTTTTAAGAAAATCCAAATTTCTTCAAATGTTTTGAATCAACAAATTGAATATTCTGTGTCAATATTTTCTGAAAAAAAGTGAACTACTTCTTAAAAATGTTGAAATAAACTAAGTTTTTTTAATCCACATTTTTGTCAACAGTTATTTATATTGTGTTAACATTTTTAAAATTCCATAATAACTTTCCTTCACATTGTTGGGCCACAGCAGCGTGTTAATCAGCTTAGTGGGCTGATCTCCCGGACGATGGATGTCCCCTCTCCTCGCATTGTCAAGCCGTACGTTGGAGCAGGTGCATAGGCGATCAGTTAAAGGCCGTTGACGGTGCCATTGAAGAGGTTGGTGGCGGTGGCTGAGCAGAGCATTTTGATGATGTGGTCTCCTAGCTAGCGATCCCATGAAAACAAATATTTTTGTAGATGCAAGTAATTGTGTCTGAACTGATATCTCTTATCTCTATTACATAACAATCAAACACTTCATTTTTCACCAATGAGATTCGGGATTTCTTTAGTATTCATGAATATGCAAGTGCTTGATCTAAATTGAAGAGACTAGTGCTGCTTCTGCTTGAGAGAATAAAGAGTTTTGAAGATGCCCACCAGCACGCTAGCAATGGAGAGCACCGCAGCTATGATCTTTTTATGTTTGTAGCAGAACCTGTAGATGGGTATCCAAAGCCATCTCTTCTGCTTGTTCTCCTCGAGGTCCGAGATGAATTGCACGTAGGATTGGCCTTCTGACAAATTCGGGCCCAGGCCCTTGAAGAACTCAAGGGCTGCCTGGTCACTAGAATTGCCTTGAATAATGCGCTTGGCACGAAGCTTGCGCACGTCCTCATTCTGGTTGATCAGCAGCGACAGAATAGAGAGGTACGAGTTGATGGCACAGTCATGCACCCAGGGTATCTCAATGTACATCTCTCAAATGCTGCCATGTTGACGAGCCAGGAACTAACAGTCGTAGGCCCTGTTTCTCCCCTCTAAAATTTAGCACTGTCACATCAAAGAGAATCTTTCTATTTATGAATATTTCGATCAATTTAATAACAAAACCCTATTGACAGATTGGTGCTAATTTTCGAGATGAATCTAATGAGCTTAATTAATTTATGTTTTGCTAAAGTGATGTTACAGTAACCGTCTTCTAATCATGACTTAATTAACCTCATTAGATTCGTCTCGTAAATTAGTCTAGGGGCCTGTAATTTATTTTATAATTAAACTTTATTTAGTACTTCTAAATAGTAAGATTCTTTTTGACGTGACAGCTATAAAATTTAGACCCCAGAAACGAACACACCCATATTCAGGTTCAACGGTGCCAGACAGAGATTGGTTTTGATGTATCCCTCTACGATGTTCACTGCCGAGAACTGCTTTTTCTGGCTAGATTGCAATTCGATGCCGATCTCTGAGAGGTCCCCTGCACTGGTATATATTGATATTTCCTTTCCAGAGGACGTTCAATGGCTGCTTCAAAGAACCGGGCGAGGCAAAGGAGATGTGATGGCTTATAATCCTTGACGATTTCATGAACTACAGATCCCATGAAGTTTTGACGCAAGGATTATGAGAATGTCTTCCTTCGTCAAACCCTTCCTTGGCAACAGGGGTTCCATTACCGCCCATGGGATCTGATTCTCTAGAAGCATAATATCCCTCAGAATACCGTTCATGTGCGGGTGGAGGATACTATGCAGAGATGTATGCTCGTGCTGCCTGCAAATCATAAGAAAAAATTGAACCAAAAAGCAACCATCTATCAACATCATTGATACAAACTCATCTGGAGAGAGATCTTCAACTGCATGGGAATGAGCATAGCAGTTGCGGACGCTAAATGCAATGGGTTGTAGCTTTTCATATGTTTCCTTGATCTGCTCAGTATTCCTTTCAAAGAAGTACTCACCAGCAGTGTGGCACTTCAACGCCACCATCTCTTGGAGCTCTTTTGTGCCATGGTAGTGAGGACCGATAGCTACTGTCCTCGGAGCGATGTAGTCCCCCTCTTTACCGATCCATAGTAGGTTGGAAGGAAACTTATGGATGGTGGCATTTCGTGATGAGGAAAACTCTGTCCCTAGGAGAATGGAGATCACAGCGGTATCTGCCATATGAGCTGGTGGCCAATGGCTAGGTGGGGAGCCGCGTTAATTGTATATCATGGTCGATAGACTTATATAGGTCACAACTAGCAGAGATGATACTTGTTTACCATAATGTTTTCAAATATAATAGGAGTAACTAGCGCCGGCCCACTGATACCAGCACCACCCTCACGACGGTGGATTTCAGGCTATCTCAATGGGACATTCAGTTTCACTAAATTAGGTGCCATGTCTATATTTTTTTATGACATGGCAACAAATTATTTTCACCACGGCCAATAAAACCATGTCTACACTTGTTAAGATACTTGATCGCTAAGGTTGCATGAGCTTGTTTATTTACAGCTATACATGATCAACTTGATAAAAGTGTTCAAGAAGTTGCAGAGGATAAAGAAAAGTGTTTTCTCTCATGATCATTGGTCCTTGGACTTGGAGTCGACTTAATAATTGTCAATGGTGACAGGATCGAGACTATGCGGGTGAGGTTGAGCATGATCTACATCATATCATGAAAATGGGGAAACATATAAACGGTTTCTATATATGCACAAAACATGTTCTTGATAGTTGGTCCATAGGAAAGTAATAGCACATCTCAATCTCAGTAAATAGAACAAATATGCAATATCACAAATCAATAAGGCAAGATTGTAATTCATTAATATTGTCAGTTGCTAATACAACCTCACTATATCAATAGGGCAAGATAACATACATCCTTAATAATCCTTCATTCATTTTGATATTCAGACCATTCTCAATCGAGCCTTTCATAAGCATTAAATGGCATGCCACGTATGCAATTTTTGCTGACATGGCAAGGGAGTTATGAAGAGAGAGAATGAATCCTTTCATCTCTTGTGAGAGACCTTTCATCCTAATGAAAAATGTTCCTAGCTCACTTATCTAAAACTTTGCTTTGCAAATAGTGCAATAAAAACCCCCATTGAGAATGGTCTTGTACAACCCGCAGCTTACTTTTTATTATCCCAACGACATGATTTTTTGGAAGGGAGCAGTAAGGGCATGTACAACAGGCGTCTATATGCCGTCTCTATCTTGACATTTTTGCAAATCACCCCCTGCCGCCACGGGGAGACAGCGCTCGCGTCGTCTCGCGAGGCGACCGTCTCCTCCCGTTCTCCCACGCCGAAGCGTCCATCTCAGCAGCGTTGTACAAGTCGTCTTCGTCTACTGACGCCACGGCTGGATCCCGCGCGGGGAGCGCTCTCTGCCGCGTCAAACCTCCTGCCGCGCGCTCTCGAAATGATTCTGCCGCGCGAGTCCGCAACTTCCATCCCCCAATCTTCCTACGGCGCGCTCCTCCTCGCGAGCACTTCGCCGCCGCGCACGCCTGGTTCGTCACCGCGGTCAGCTACAGCAAGCCGCACGCGCTCGTCGTGCCGCCGCCGGGGGCTGGCATACGCTCGTCGGCGAGGAGGACCCGTCGGGGCGGCGGCGGTCGCGCTGGTGTGCGTGCGGGCCAATAGCGTCGCCACGGACTGGGCGGACTAATACAGGTGCAAGCTCTGGGCGGAAGTTGCCAGCAACAGGGACAACATGACCATGATGATGGTCATAGTGGCTAGCAGCAACTTGTCCGGCGGGTTGCCGCCGGCGGCCGAGCAGAGCATGTTCCTCGCCGTGCCCGTGGACATCCTGCACGACGTGTCCGGCGCATCGCTCCTCATGGTTCGCATTGACAGAATCGTTGCTGCTACTCCACCGGCGAGGAGCGCCAGGAGGTAGCAGTTTTATTTTGCTAATCAGATTGCTATGTTTCATGTGTTTCTCACTTTTTCTGGTGGGCTGGTCAGAATTTTTCATGTGTTTCTCGTTTTCCAGCACTAAGTAGTAATCTGAACATAGTGCCCTGTTTCAGACAGCATAACCTGAACCTAAATCTGAAAATGTGATGCAATCTGAAAATGGCTAATCTGGTTGACAAAATGCAGTGATGCCTCATGTTTGCTAATGGACATCTTAGTTTCTATCCAGTCAGCCTTGTTTTTTCAATATCAACTGAATGATTTCCCACCTCCTCCTTCAGGTGATTGACAAGGTTCAGGAGGAAACTTCTGTTCCAACCCAATTTTCGCAGAGGCACTTAGTTGAAATTCGGCTACCAGAGCTCGACGAACTTACAGAAGCTCAAGAAGGATCTAATCGATCACATATGACAATGCTATGGCAACAAACAAAATTAGACAAAAGACACTGTAAACCATATATAATATAATTTCTAAAAAAATGTGACTATGTTGTTCTTATTTATGTTTGATAAATTTACTATCAAATAGTCACAAAATGGTATGCACAAATGATCTTTAGTTGTATGTGCAGTATTAAATTACCTGTAGACAGTGAAGTCGTCTCTGGGTTGTGTGAGTTGTCTGTTCACCTGTCTATATCATTGATTTAGAGACAGTCCTTGTCTCACCGTTGTACATGCCCTAAGTGATAACGAATACGACAAATCATTGGTCCTGCTGCTAATTAATGTCATACCCAATTAGACAAGCTAACGTACCTCCTTAATACTAAGTGACAATGAATACGACAAAACACTTTATATTGTATCTCCATCAGCCACCATTTCATATGATGACCAACAGACCCGTTGTATTGTAATAACTTTATTATTGTTTCATACTTGGTGGGTCACAGGGTTGGTGGTCCTAATGACCAGACAATCAGCTCAGCCTCCGCTACCGTAGAGGAAGCATAGCTGTATTATTGCTTTCGATCGCATGGTATTATATCTATAATTAGAGCTAAGCCATTGTCACACCCGGTTTTAACGACCAAAACCGAATGCATCTGTATGCGTGCCCGGGAACAAGTTTTCACGCACATAGGACAAATAATGTGACAAAAGAACAATGCCTTTAATAAATCGAATACTTACATCGTTGTTGTCTCAAAAGACTAAATACAATATACGCTAGCGGAAGACTCCATAACACCACAGGCAATCGACCGGGGTTTCGCACGCCTAGACCTTTCTCATCGGTGGTCTTCTCCATCTTCCGAGCAGCAGTAGTTGGTAGCAAAAAGGAAATAGCAAGAGTGAGTACATGTCGTACTCAGCAAGTGTGGGAATATATGACATGTAAGCTGAATGAAAGGAAGGCTAACACATGGTTTGCAATAGAAAGCACCTACACTAGTCAAGTTCATTAAAGCAACCTATTTACTAAGTCAATATGAACCAACAGAGCTACCCCACCTGTCAACCACTGCAAGCTACCCTACTTGCAGCAAAACACACCTACGAGGTTACCCCGCCTCGTAGCAAAACACACTACAGGTTACCCCGCCTGTAGCATCCTACGAGTTACTCCACCCGTCCATACCCTCTAGTTCTCGTGAGGATCCGGGCCGTTCGTGACCGTCAACACGGCTGTTATAACAGTTTTACACTTTGCGAGAGGTGGCACAACTTTACCCACAGGTCGGTGATTCCATCACCCGTCGGTGACTAAAATCTCCATTATACCAGCACACTTCCTTGGGTGTGAGGCCAAGAGATCACCGCAAGGTCTTTCAAAGGACTTCCCGGTTTGCAAAACGCCCATGCTAAGGTTTCACCGCCGTAAAAGTGACGCATCACCCGGAGGCCCCCTCTTGCACCGTGGCTTCAAGTACTCTGCCATTCCTCGCCCGAATCCAAAAGACACCTTCTTCCTTCATCCTTCCTCGACGCCCGCAAAACTGGGAAGTTACCTTGGTACTAAACCTTACCTACCCATTATCAGCCCTGTGCTTTGTGCGGAAGTCCTGCGTTGCCGCTCCAAGAATCGGTCCTTATGATCCCAAACAGGTACCACCACACCCAACGAGTGTGCACCGGCACCATCATCGACGATCCTCCTGTCGGGATCACCTAAGTTCCATGTTGCTAAAAAGCAATACCAGTTCTTGATCATTATGTTCAAGTGGACAATTAGTCAAAATTAGCATTTAGTTCAAGTTGAACCCCATTAATAGCAATCTAAGCAATGACATACCCAGACTACAACACTACACCCAAAACCAAGGCGACAAGGAAATAGTATGGAACCGGATATGACACAATAGGATTCAAATTAAATGCAATGCATAAAAAGTAAATTCAGATAGTAAAGAAGTAGGCTCAATGTACATCAAGGACACTTGCCTGTTTCCCTTTGCTGCTGCTCATGTCTTCAAGTCTTGCTCTTGAGTTCTTTCGAAATGTACGTTCTTCTATTTAACGTCACACCGATTCAAACACATGCAAGAAATAAGCATACAAGCAAACTAAGAAACAGTACACCAAACAGTACCTAATGACTATGAAAACAGTACTAATAAATAGTACTCGTCGCTACGATCGAGTGAGCGCAAGAATTGGCTTAGTCGGAGCTACGAGCAAAAAGATACAAGACTTTTACGATTAAGGTTCTTTTTGTAAAATAACCTGATTTCGGATAAATAATTGACTCAATTAAATCACTTCCGTAAAACAGAAACAAATAATTTAAACAATCATGAAATAATAATTTTTTTCTTAGAAACAATATATCTATTTTATTTTACAAAAGAGGAGGAGACTAGAATTATTTTTTTGTACAGAATGAGTTAGATTTAGCTATTGCTAAAGGGAAGGACCTAACTGCAAGGGGCTAGGGAACTCCGTTCCTGGTTGCGTTTGATCTAGGAGCGAGAGAATAGAACGACGAACTCACCTAGAGCATTGTTGGGATGCGAGGAGACTCAACGAAGGCTGGCAATGGCAAACGGCAGCGACGGTTGAACAGCTTGGTCGAGGAAGCGGCTGCGGCGGCGAGAACTCAACGACGGCTTCGAGAATCGGCGACGCCTGCTCCAGGTTTCAATCTAGGCTTCATGACGACTTAGTGGACGGCTCCCTGGCGACAGCTTGACGATCTCGAAGTTAGAGCTCCAATGGCGGCGGCTGCGCTTAAGGTTAGCTAGCATGGACTTCGGATTAGGGCTACGAGGGCGGCGCAGCATCGTTTTATAGGGGCTGGGCAGGATCTCGCAGGCGGCTCGGAGTTGGGAGTCCAGGCGCAGCACGATGTCAAGCGGTGGAGCGATTGCGTGCGACCGGCTCGGGGCAGGCATGCTGAACTGCTGCGTCATGCATGCGGGTGCGCACGAGCTGGGCCATATGGCCACGCGCGAGATAGGTTGGGATGCCGGCTGCGTTGCGGACTTCTGGTTAGGTGCAGCTGGATTTTATATGCACGGAGCCCTAGCTGGGTACGCACGTCAAGGGCAACGGGCTCGAGTTAGACTCGATGCGGCAGCGTACGCGGCTTTATGCGATGGCAGGGCAGCGCTGCGTGAGGTGATGCGGCGTGTTGAGCGTGCGTGTGCATGAGCCTGTAGCTGCTGGTGCGCTCCGCTAGAGAAAGAAAAAGAAAAGGCCAGAAGAGATAAAGAAAAACAAAGGAAAAAGGGCCGGAGCAAGGAAATTGGCCGGAGGTTTTTCTTTTTCTTTTTGTTCCCTTTTCCTACTCTACTCGCTATTTCTATATACCATGCTAAACTAAATCGATTTTCTACTCGAATTTTAAAACATATTTCCACACAATAAAAACTTAATGTACTGTACCATCATGAATGCAACAAAGAATTTATTATAACCCTAATTATTTTAATAAAAATAGGAGAGAAGCAATATAATTGGTTATAAAACAAAATTCATCGAAACAAGAGAAAGCTGGTTTTATTTGTGAAAAATATTTTAGGCTTAAACTCCTTGTTACAAACTAAAATACAATAAATAAATTCATCCTTTCTAAAATAAACTATTTTCGTAAATAGAAATTTATTTAATTTATAAAATAGCTCTTTTTCTTACATAAAAATGATAACACTGTAGTTAGTTTTAGAAAAATATTCAAACATAGGTTGAAAAGTTTTAAAATTTAGTGAAATTTATGCACAACCCAAAATTGGAGATTTCGGGGTGTTACAAGACTACCCCTTAACAGGAATCTCGTCCCGAGATTCGGAGTGGCTAGCAAGAGGTAAATCAAGGTAATTGTGTTTGTGTGCATCCACTCCACTTGATTGATGGCGTATCCTCATGCAGCTATACCAAACGTAGGTCCAACGACTCCGGTATTTCACTTTACCATCAGATACAACATGGTGGGTTTTTCAAGAAAAGGATAAGTAGAAAGAGACGAGATAGGATACGTGTCCCAACTAAACTAAACTAACACTATGTATAGCTAAAGATGTGATAACAAAGCTTAAGACTTTGCAAGCACACCTGCACGCAATCAAAGATCCATCTCAAACATGGCACACCACAAATCAAATCAAACAAGTCACATCGTTGTTGTAACTAACGAATCATGCTAAATGGGAGGTATTTCTAATCACTAGGGGGGGATTCACGGTCATCCTTGGGTTGTTGGAGCTGCTTCATAGGTAGTGAATCAAACTTGTGACATCCTTGCGACCATTCTTCTTGTTCTTCCTCGTCTAATTTGATAGAACAAACATTTTTTTTTTTGAAAAGGGGGAAGACTAGAAGAAGAATAGTTGTGTTTAACATTTGAAGAATAGTCAAGTCAAGGCAACATAACGAAGGAGTGAAAATAAAATATCTCAAAGTATTAGTTTTGAAAATAGAACCTATGACACGACCATTCTAACTAGGCTTGCGTCCTACGGTCGACACGGCGTACGTCCTATGGTCGACAAGGCTACGATACTACTTTGTCACACCCGGTTTTAACGACCAAAACCGAATGCATCCGTATGCGTGCCCGGGAACAAGTTTTCACGCACACAGGACAAATAATGTGATAAAAGAATAATGCCTTTAATAAATCGAATACTTACATCGTTATTGTCTCAAAAGACTAAATACAATATACGCTAGCGGAAGACTCCATAACACCACGAGGCAATCGACCGGGGTTTCGCACGCCTAGACCTTTCTCATCGGTGGTCTTCTCCATCTTCCGAGCAGCAGTAGTTGGTAGCAAAAAGGAAATAGCAAGAGTGAGTACATGTCGTACTCAGCAAGTGTGGGAATATATGACATGTAAGCTGAATGAAAGGAAGGCTAACACATGGTTTGCAATAGAAAGCACCTACACTAGTCAAGTTCATTAAAGCAACCTATTTACTAAGTCAATATGAACCAACAGGCTACCCCACCTGTCAACCACTGCAAGCTACCCTACTTGCAGCAAAACACACCTACGAGGTTACCCCGCCTGTAGCAAAACACACTACGAGGTTACCCCGCCTGTAGCATCCTACGAGTTACTCCACCCGTCCATACCCTCTAGTTCTCGTGAGGATCCAGGCCGTTCGTGACCGTGAACACGGCTGTTATAACCGTTTTACACTCTGCGAGAGGTGGCACAACTTTACCCACAGGTCGGTGATTCCATCACCCGTCGGTGACTAAAATCTCCATTATACCAGCACACTTCCTTGGGTGTGAGGCCAAGAGATCACCGCAAGGTCTTTCAAAGGACTTCCCGGTTTGCAAAACGCCCATGCTAAGGTTTCACCGCCGTAAAAGTGACGCATCACCCGGAGGCCCCCTCTTGCACCGTGGCTTCAAGTACTCTGCCATTCCTCGCCCGAATCCAAAAGACACCTTCTTCCTTCATCCTTCCTCGACGCCCGTAAAGCTGGGAAGTTACCTTGGTACTAAACCTTACCTACCCATTATCAGCCCTGTGCTTTGTGCGGAAGTCCTGCGTTGCCGCTCCATGAACCGGTCCTTATGATCCCAAACAGGTACCACCACACCCAACGGTGTGCACCGGAACCATCATCGACGATCCTCCTGTCGGGATCACCGAAGTTCCATGTTGCTAAAAAGCAATACCAGTTCTTGATCATTATGTTCAAGTGGACAATTAGTCAAAATTAGCATTTAGTTCAAGTTGAACCCCATTAATAGCAATCTAAGCAATGACATACCCAGACTACAACACTACACCCAAAACCAAGGCGACAAGGAAATAGTATGGAACCGGATATGACACAATAGGATTCAAATTAAATGCAATGCATAAAAAGTAAATTCAGATAGTAAAGAAGTAGGCTCAATGTACATCAAGGACACTTGCCTGTTTCCCTTTGCTGCTGCTCATGTCTTCAAGTCTTGCTCTTGAGTTCTTTCGAAATGTACGTTCTTCTATTTAACGTCACACCGATTCAAACACATGCAAGAAATAAGCATACAAGCAAACTAAGAAACAGTACACCAAACAGTACCTAATGACTATGAAAACAGTACTAATAAATAGTACTCGTCGCTACGATCGAGTGAGCGCAAGAATCGGCTTAGTCGGAGCTACGAGCAAAAAGATACAAGACTTTTATGATTAAGGTTCTTTTTTGTAAAATAACCTGATTTCGGAAAAATAATTGACTCAATTAAATCACTTCCGTAAAACAGAAACAAATAATTTAAACAATCATGAAATAATAATTTTTTTCTTGGAAACAATATATGTATTTTATTTTACAAAAGAGGAGGAGACTAGAATTATTTTTTTGTACAGAATGAGTTAGATTTAGCTATTGCTAAAGGGAAGGACCTAACTGCAAGGGGCTAGGGAACTCCGTTCCTGGTTGCGTTTGATCTAGGAGCGAGAGAATAGAACGACGAACTCACCTAGAGCGTTGTTGGGATGCGAGGAGACTCAACGAAGGCTGGCAATGGCAAACGGCAGCGACGGTTGAACAGCTTGGTCGAGGAAGCGGCTGCGGCGGCGAGAACTCAACGACGGCTTCGAGAATCGGCGACGCCTGCTCCAGGCTTCAATCTAGGCTTCATGACGACTTAGAGGACGGCTCCCTGGCGACAGCTTGACGATCTCGAAGTTAGAGCTCCAATGGCGGCGGCTGCGCTTAAGGTTAGCTAGCATGGACTTCGGATTAGGGCTACGAGGGCGGCGCAGCATCGTTTTATAGGGGCTGGGCAGGATCTCGCAGGCGGCTCGGAGTTGGGAGTCCAGGCGCAGCACGATGTCAAGCGGTGGAGCGATTGCGTGCGACCGGCTCGGGGCAGGCATGCTGAACTGCTGCGTCATGCATGCGGGTGCGCACGAGCTGGGCCATATGGCCACGCGCGAGATAGGTTGGGATGCCGGCTGCGTTGCGGACTTCTGGTTAGGTGCAGCTGGATTTTATATGCACGGAGCCCTAGCTGGGTACGCACGTCAAGGGCAACGGGTTCGAGTTAGACTCGAGGCGGCAGCGTACGCGGCTTTATGCGATGGCAGGGCAGCGCTGCGTGAGGTGATGCGGCGTGTTGAGCGTGCGTGCATGAGCCTGTAGCTGCTGGTGCGCTCCGCTAGAGAAAGAAAAAGAAAAGGCCAGAAGAGATAAAGAAAAACAAAGGAAAAAGGGCCGGACCAAGGAAATTGGCCGGAGGTTTTTCCTTTTCTTTTTTTCCCTTTTCCTACTCTACTCGCTATTTCTATATACCATGCTAAACTAAATCCATTTTCTACTCGAATTTTAAAACATATTTCCACACAATAAAAACTTAATGTACTGTACCATCATGAATGCAACAAAGAATTTATTATAACCCTAATTATTTTAATAAAAATAGGAGAGAAGCAATATAATTGGTTATAAAACAAAATTCATCAAAACAAGAGAAAGCTGGTTTTATTTGTGAAAAATATTTTAGGCTTAAACTCCTTGTTACAAACTAAAATACAATAAATAAATTCATCCTTTCTAAAATAAACTATTTTCGTAAATAGAAATTTATTTAATTTATAAAATAGCTCTTTTTCTTACATAAAAATGATAACACTGTAGTTAGTTTTAGAAAAATATTCAAACATAGGTTGAAAAGTTTTAAAATTTAGTGAAATTTATGCACAACCCAAAATTGGAGATTTCGGGGTGTTACAAGACTACCCCCTTAACAGGAATCTCGTCCCGAGATTCGGAGTGGCTAGCAAGAGGTAAATCAAGGTAATTGTGTTTGTGTGCATCCACTCCACTTGATTGATGGCGTATCCTCATGCAGCTATACCAAACGTAGGTCCAACGACTCCGGTATTTCACTTTACCATCAGATACAACATGGTGGGTTTTTCAAGAAAAGGATAAGTAGAAAGAGAGAGATAGGATACGTGTCCCAACTAAACTAAACTAACACTACGTATAGCTAAAGATGTGATAACAAAGCTTAAGACTTTGCAAGCACACCTGCACGCAATCAAAGATCCATCTCAAACATGGCACACCACAAATCAAATCAAACAAGTCACATCGTTGTTGTAACTAACGAATCATGCTAAATGGGAGGTATTTCTAATCACTAGGGGGGGGGGATTCACGGTCATCCTTGGGTTGTTGGAGCTGCTTCATAGGTAGTGAATCAAACTTGTGACATCCTTGCGACCATTCTTCTTGTTCTTCATCGTCTAATTTGATAGAACAAACATTTTTTTTTTGAAAAGGGGGAAGACTAGAAGAAGAATAGTTGTGTTTAACATTTGAAGAATAGTCAAGTCAAGGCAACATAACGAAGGAGTGAAAATAAAATATCTCAAAGTATTATTTTGAAAATAGAACCTATGACACGACCATTCTAACTAGGCTTGCGTCCTACGGTCAACACGGCGTACGTCCTACGGTCGACAAGGCTACGATACCACTTTGTCACACCCGGTTTTAACGACCAAAACCGAATGCATCCGTATGCGTGCCCGGGAACAAATTTTCACGCACACAGGACAAATAATGTGATAAAAGAATAATTCCTTTAATAAATCGAATACTTACATCGTTATTGTCTCAAAAGACTAAATACAATATACGCTAGCGGAAGACTCCATAACACCACGAGGCAATCGACCGGGGTTTCGCACGCCTAGACCTTTCTCATCGGTGGTCTTCTCCATCTTCCGAGCAGCGGTAGTTGGTAGCAAAAAGGAAATAGCAAGAGTGAGTACATGTCGTACTCAGCAAGTGTGGGAATATATGACATGTAAGCTGAATGAAAGGAAGGCTAACACATGGTTTGCAATAGAAAGCACCTACACTAGTCAAGTTCATTAAAGCAACCTATTTACTAAGTCAATATGAACCAACGAGGCTACCCCACCTGTCAACCACTGCAAGCTACCCTACTTGCAGCAAAACACACCTACGAGGTTATCCCGCTCTGTAGCAAAACACACTACAGGTTACCCCGCCTGTAGCATCCTACGAGTTACTCCACCCGTCCATACCCTCTAGTTCTCGTGAGGATCCGGGCCGTTCGTGACCGTGAACACGGCTGTTATAACAGTTTTACACTCTGCGAGAGGTGGCACAACTTTACCCACAGGTCGGTGATTCCATCACTCGTCGGTGACTAAAATCTCCATTATACCAGCACACTTTCTTGGGTGTGAGGCCAAGAGATCACCGCAAGGTCTTTCAAAGGACTTCCCAGTTTGCAAAACGCCCATGCTAAGGTTTCACCGCCGTAAAAGTGACGCATCACCCGGAGGCCCCCTCTTGCACCGTGGCTTCAAGTACTCTGCCTTTCCTCGCCCGAATCCAAAAGACACCTTCTTCCTTCATCCTTCCTCGACGCCCGCAAAGCTGGGAAGTTACCTTGGTACTAAACCTTACCTACCCATTATCAGCCCTGTGCTTTGTGCGGAAGTCTTGGGTTGCCGCTCCAAGAACTGGTCCTTATGATCCCAAACAGGTACCACCACACCCAACAGTGTGCACCGGCACCATCATCGACAATCCTCCTGTCGGGATCACCTAAGTTCCATGTTGCTAAAAAGCAATACCAGTTCTTGATCATTATGTTCAAGTGGACAATTAGTCAAAATTAGCATTTAGTTCAAGTTGAACCCCATTAATAGCAATCTAAGCAATGACATACCCAGACTACAACACTACACCCAAAACCAAGGCGACAAGGAAATAGTATGGAACCGGATATGACACAATAGGATTCAAATTAAATGCAATGCATAAAAAGTAAATTCAGATAGTAAAGAAGTAGGCTCAATGTGCATCAAGGACACTTGCCTGTTTCCCTTTGCTGCTGCTCATGTCTTCAAGTCTTGCTCTTGAGTTCTTTCGAAATGTACGTTCTTCTATTTAACGTCACACCGATTCAAACACATGCAAGAAATAAGCATACAAGCAAACTAAGAAACAGTACACCAAACAGTACCTAATGACTATGAAAACAGTACTAATAAATAGTACTCGTCGCTACGATCGAGTGAGCGCAAGAATCGGCTTAGTCGGAGCTACGAGCAAAAAGATACAAGACTTTTATGATTAAGGTTCTTTTTTCTAAAATAACCTGATTTCGGAAAAAATAATTGACTCAATTAAATCACTTCCGTAAAACAGAAACAAATAATTTAAACAATCATGAAATAATAATTTTTTTCTTGGAAACAATATATGTATTTTATTTTACAAAAGAGGAGGAGACTAGAATTATTTTTTTTGTACAGAATGAGTTAGATTTAGCTATTGCTAAAGGGAAGGACCTAACTGCAAGGGGCTAGGGAACTCCGTTCCTGGTTGCGTTTGATCTAGGAGCGAGAGAATAGAACGACGAACTCACCTAGAGCGTTGTTGGGATGCGAGGAGACTCAACGAAGGCTGGCGATGGCAAACGGCAGCGACGGTTGAACAGCTTGGTCGTGGAAGCGGCTGCGGCGGCGAGAACTCAACGACGGCTTCGAGAATCGGCGACGCCTGCTCCAGGCTTCAATCTAGGCTTCATGACGACTTAGAGGACGGCTCCCTGGCGACAGCTTGACGATCTCGAAGTTAGAGCTCCAATGGTGGCGGCTGCGCTTAAGGTTAGCTAGCATGGACTTCGGATTAGGGCTACGAGGGCGGCGCAGCATCGTTTTATAGGGGCTGGGCAGGATCTTGCAGGCGGCTCGGAGTTGGGAGTCCAGGCGCAGCACGATGTCAAGCGGTGGAGCGATTGCGTGCGACCGGCTCGGGGTAGGCGTGCTGAACTGCTGCGTCATGCATGCGGGTGCACACAAGCTGGGCCATATGGCCACGCGCGAGATAGGTTGGGATGCCGGCTGCGTTGCGGACTTCTGGTTAGGTGCAGCTGGATTTTATATGCACGGAGCCCTAGCTGGGTACGCACGTCAAGGGCAACGGGTTCGAGTTAGACTCGAGGCGGCAGCGTACGCGGCTTTATGCGATGGCAGGGCAGCGCTGCGTGAGGTGATGCGGCGTGTTGAGCGTGCGTGCATGAGCCTGTAGCTGCTGGTGCGCTCCGCTAGAGAAAGAAAAAGAAAAGGCCAGAAGAGATAAAGAAAAACAAAGGAAAAAGGGCCGGAGCAAGGAAATTGGCCGGAGGTTTTTCTTTTTCTTTTTTTTCCCTTTTCCTACTCTACTCGCTATTTCTATATACCATGCTAAACTAAATCGATTTTCTACTCGAATTTTAAAACATATTTCCACACAATAAAAACTTAATGTACTGTACCATCATGAATGCAACAAAGAATTTGTTATAACCCTAATTATTTTAATAAAAATAGGAGAGAAGCAATATAATTGGTTATAAAACAAAATTCATCAAAACAAGAGAAAGCTGGTTTTATTTGTGAAAAATATTTTAGGCTTAAACTCCTTGTTACAAACTAAAATACAATAAATAAATTCATCCTTTCTAAAATAAACTATTTTCGTAAATAAAAATTTATTTAATTTATAAAATAGCTCTTTTTCTTACATAAAAATGATAACACTGTAGTTAGTTTTAGAAAAATATTCAAACATAGGTTGAAAAGTTTTAAAATTTAGTGAAATTTATGCACAACCCAAAATTGGAGATTTCGGGGTGTTACAGCCATGGTGGTAAAAAAACACACTTGCTAGCTCCACAACCATGTCCCCTCTCTTGCCCACCACGACAAGCTCCAGCCTCCCACAATCTCCCGTCCATAAACAAGCTATAGTCATCAAAATCGCCACTGCAGCGGTGGCGACGGCCACTGTGCAAGCAACAGTCAGTTTTACACTCACCAAAAAATCCTCTGCATGGGCACCCTTCGTGCACTCTTCATCCTCAGCCGCGCTATTTGCCGATATAGCCGTGATCTTTGCTAGGTCCATCTCTGTGGATCCCCGCATCTGCTCAGCATTTGTCTCCACGTTTCCAGCGATGATCGTCTTCTCCATGTTGGCCTCGTGAACAAAGAACGGAGTTTTGATCGCCCCAATAAAGTTTACTATGCTTTCAGTAATCCGATTAGAGCCATTTTCATCTTTACAACAAAAAAATGAATCAACGAAAAAGAAATTTGAAATGTCTTGTTGTGTAGGTGTATACGCGCACTACTAGGATTCGAATTGCAATAGCGGGCGTTTTGGGTCTGTAAAATCGGGCATTCCAGACGTTATTACGCACACGTTATTGCAGGATCGGACCAACAATAGCGTCCATGACCGCCCGCTATTGCAGGTAACCCTGTAATATCGGGTAGCGTGATGTCAGCTAACCGCTATTGTAGGATAACCCTCCAATAGCGGGCAGATGATATCATGCCGTCCGCTATGGAAGGGTTACCCTATAATAGCGGTCAGCTGACATCACGCTGCCCCATATTGCTGTGTGACCCTTCAATAACGGGCAGATAACATCACTATGCCCGATTTTGCTGTGGTTTTACCAATATCGTGCACGATGATGTCATCTGCCCGATATTGCTGGCCTAGACAACAATATTTACTAGTGACATCATCGTGCCCGATATTACTGGCATTTTCCGAACTGATATAATTATTGCTATTTATTTTATTTTTCAGGTGACAAATTTAAATATTTTTACAGAACTGAAGATACATCTACACTATATATACGCAAGACCATAGAAATAATCATTAAAGCATTTATATATACATACGACATAGTTTTCATCCATTTTACAATATCCACATATATATACACCATGTTTCCAATACACAATATTCATCCATCAAAACACAACTAAATTATAACTTATTTGGCCACTTCGGCTCTAGTGCCTTCAATCTCTGCTTCTCTGTCTTGGTATTTTGCACAATTGCATCTTGGTGGCCTTTTTGACCGTTATAGCTATATAACTCTTCCTGCATTGCAACATCACTTAGAGGATCAAAATACTTGCCTCTTTCACTACAGAACTCACGAATCATGAAGCGGAGGAGTTTGGCTGCAATGAGCTTGAGTGTGCTTTCTTCTAAGGAGGAACCTGTTTTTGACTTTTCATAGCGTTGCTGCCACAAATAAATTATAGAATTAATAAATATTTATTAAGTAATATAAAACTAATATACTAATAATAAAAAAACACACTAAATACTTACATCTTTCCTGGGGCCGGTTCTTCCGTAGGAAATGTAGTATATTCCCCTTTTCCGACGCTTATATATTTGCACACATAGTAGCCATAGGCCACGGTCCCAGGACGCTGTTTTGAACACTTTACAAAACAAGGAAATTATTAAGTTACTTTACATATAGAGACATTAATTAATTGAATAAAAGAAATGACCATGATATGAGATAATAGTACCGGATAATGCGTTTTGTATCCAAGGTTGGTCCGTTTGGGATGAGGGTCACCACCAAGCTCGAGATAGTATTTATAGGCACTAATATAAAAAAAACAAATGAGCAACGAGCATAATGCAATCTATAAAAAAAGATAGTTCATTGAATATCTGAAATTACCTATTCGGGGTGTCCATGAAATCTTTGTATCTCTTAGGATCATAATCCAAAGAGTCAAACACCCAAACTCCCGCGAGTTTTGGGTGTATCATGAAAGCAATCCAATAGTCACTATAAAATATATCATTATGTCATTATCTAAGTGAAACAATATTTTGCACAAGAAGTAGCAGGTTACGAAAACTTACTCAATGTTATATGGAGCCATAATGCATCGTCTCTCGCTCCATTCATACAAGCGTCTCCCAATGTCCGACCACCCATTCTTAGCCTTAAGCTCGACAAGCTCCAGCCACTGTCTACAAGACCGTGCAATCCTTATGACACCCCTTGGATTCCTTGTATAGAAACTCCTTTGACGCCTTCTCCAACGCATCCAACACTACAAGAGATCTGCCCTAGTGCAACGCCCCAATCATGTTGCAAAAAGGTCATTTGCGTTGCAATTTCTACATATCGCAACCATTTCTAATCGTTAGGAGGCGTTGCTATTTCCTCCGATGCAATAGCCTATTACATCACAACTATAGGGCCTTGCAATTAATCTCATATGTTGCAACAAGGAGTGGTGTGGAGAAAGGGTGTAATGGCAACGACCATGGGTGTTGTATGGTTGGCATTTGCAACCATGGCAGGTGTTGCTATTTGTCTTTAGTGCAACAACATATAATAGTTAGAAACAATCATGTTTGCAACGCACGGGTACTGTTGCAAATATATTCTAGCGCAACAACACATGATAGTTGCAAGCAACGACGATTGCAACGCATGGGTAGTGTCGCAAATACATTATAAGACAACGCTATATGTTAGTGGCAATTGCATCTATGATGCTGCAATATACTCAAAGGTATCCCAACCAATTTTGTGCCGTCGCTATACCCTTAACGAGTATCGCAACACATTAGAGACTGTTGGAATACGGGTATAGGATATTGCAACGAAGTACGATCGTCACTATATACCTAAAAGGTATAGCAATGGAACATGAGTCATCGCTATATACGTAAAAAATATGGCAACAGAATAATAGTCGTGGCTATATGCTGTCAGGGTATCGCAACGGATTTAGAGTGGTTGTAATTTCTGTACAAGGTAATTGCAACACAATAATTGTGGTCACTATATGATTATATTGCATTAATTGTGAATCGTTGCAGTAACAAGCTATAGCATTAGACCATGGGTATCGCAACAGGGAATAGGAAACCAATTAGGGTGGTTTTATTTTGAGGGTTTTGCAACCATATTATATTGGTAATGCAAACGAAGAATATATTCGAAAATAGGGATTGATCCAATGTTAAATATAGTAGTAATGATATAAAACCAATCATTGACACTTACAACCCAATGGACATTAGTAACGAAAAAAATATTATTGTTGTGACACCAGAAATGTTCCATGACTCACGGAAAAAAATTCTAGAGAACCTATTAAAACTCAATCACTAGATCTTAATCGTTGCCACAACATAGTGCTGAAGTCCTCACTTGTATCACCATACAAATTCAGATCTGCACATGGAAAAGAAAAATTGTAAATTGACAAGGCAGTGTTCTAATTGGGGGTCCATAAAGAAATAATCATGTTATTTACCTCTTAACCGTTTAGGGACTAATAAGATGTCTTCAATATTAGTTTGGCCCCGGAGGTTGCATTTCCTGCACATGACAAAAAACATAGTTTGTGGTAACATGAGATATGTACAGTTACTTATCCATTTACTTCAAAAGAACCGACATGACAATATCCATTGGCATAGGGAAAATATTGTCATTTGGGCTATGTTTGTACATGTTGTTTCTTCTTCCGTCCTCGCGTTTTTAGCACCCGCTAGAAGTTGATTTGAAGTTATGTATGTGGGTGCTGCAACGGAATTCCTAGCTTTGTCACTGAACAGATTCTTCGAAACTTTCGAAGGTCTTGGATTGGTACTGGGTGGAATATTTCGTTTCTCTATAGTGATAATGCTTCTTGGCTCAATCTGCATTATAGTTATTTGTACAATGTTAGCTGCATTTTTTTTGTGCAAACCAATCATAAAGAACCATAGCATGTTTGTATAAGTGACGTTTCGTTGTACTGAACAGAACATAACACAACATAAATTCTGAATAATGCTTCCACACAATCCAAACAAACAAAGGCACCTAAAAATATATCTTGCAACATAAAATTGTATTACTACAACAACCTAACTTTTGTCAGTGAAACAACAAATTTATTTGCATTATACCAATAAATTTGCATGCGAATCAAAAGATCAAGGTGACATATTACTATGCTGCAGATGCATTTGGAAGCAAGAGTGGAAAACACTGCATTTCACCATGGAGTATGTCCTGACAGTTGATTCGATAACTGAAGGATCAAGTTGGTTATCTCATTTGGTATTTCTTCCCTCTGCATTGGTGTTGTATCATTGTTATCCTCGGTGCTTGCATCTTGACATTCTGTTGTTTTGTTGAGGTTAGTTGTCCCGTCATCATCCGATGCATTATTATTGTTGATAAGAGGGCTCATCGGGGCATCTTGTGCTGAATTATTAGTTTCAATGGCAGGCTGCACAGTATTAGAAAGAAAAAGGGAACTAAATAAGCGATGTTATATTGTTAGTAGAATCCAAAACATCATAACATAGTGATGGAAAATATATTATTGAGAAGATTAGTTATGTCTATCGTTAGCATATTGCATAGTTGAACTCACAAATACTATGATATTGTTACCTCATGGATGGGTGGACTGTTTTGGTTCTGTGCTAACATTGCTTGGACAGTCTGCATCACAGATTGTTTAATTGATACTTCAAGTTGTTTTTTCTCTTCTTCCTTTTCAACAGCTGCCTTTGCAAGTTGTTCTTTTAATCTCTGAATTTCACGTGCCTGCTCCTCAAGTCTCTCCTGCATCAGTTGGTTCTTGTGTGGATTTGACAAATAGCCATGTCCACGATACTTGGTTGACTTAGCTCCTGTTATTTCCTTGTATGTTGCCTGGAAAACATCGTTTTCTTGAGCAGTTCCAGATGTCATGCTTGGTGAGCCTTCATCATCCAACTTTGAATTTGTCATTGACAACTTCCTAGCTGCATTCAGCTGAGTGACAATATGAATAGTATAAATAAAAAAGGTCGGATATTGTGACATAAAAAATAGCTTCCAACATGTTAGAAAAATTAAAATGGAATTACTCACGTAGATACTCCGGGATATGTTATTTGACCATTTTCCCTGCTTGGTGTGACTAATCTTGAACAATTCCATTGGACCTGGTTCAGCTCCGGTTTCTATGTCCCTCTACAATTGCAATAGTAAATGTCAACAATGTATTATGGACTAACGTATGAGGAGGTGACAAAATAATGCAAGAGATATTCACCTTCTCCCAACTACACTGTGAGAAAGGTTTGGAACCCATGACATGAACGGTTTTCATTTGTTGACGATTTTTAGAGTTCTGCTCTGCTAATCTTCTGCAATTAGTGAACAAAAATAGTTGTTAATATACTGCATGCATGAATAAAAAAATAATATAAAACAATACTTCAAGGCAAGATAAGTTACTAATTGTTAAATTCGCATAAATACACAAGTGGCCAAGATATAGCAATATAATGATCAAAACAATGAACAACTATGTACCAAAGAGTGGCACAAGCATTACTGACATATAGGAGAAATAAACCATTATTAACAAGTAATAAACTTGTACAATTAGCAAGAAAAGTTTATTAATTTAATAAAGTAATAATGAAAGCTTCATTAGTTGTTCAATTTAACAAGGGCATACCTTGAACTTTTCTGTTCCGAAGTACTCGCACGAGATAGTGCCACTCCACAAAGTCAAGTTCTTCCGGCTTATGTCTCATTCTTGCATCGTAACTGTCGTATGCCTTGTATGTAGCACTTAAAGTTGACCGCCACGTTTTGTAGCGTTCTTTGGCAATCTTTAGAATCAATTTCTTGGATGCATCACTGTCCTCCATTTCCCATCCACTCTGTTGGACACACTCACATATAAGTATAATGTGAGTAAGAGAAAAGTTTTGCACAACATGTTGCAACTATGAAATATTATGTTCCACTAATTGACATACCAATATAGAATCTGTAATAATTTTCTTCACTTCCGGATCAATTTGTTTCCAAAACTGAATTCCAATGAGAGGTGAATACAACTTTGTCATCCAAGTAATTTCACCCACAAATATGCGCCTGTTTTCTCCACAGGGACCACCGTATTTTTCTGAAAATTCAATTTTTAGTTCTTCCGTGCGAGTTGAATGTAGCAGTTTCAATCTCTTGCCCATTGCAACTAGTGCTTTCATTGTACCACGACCAGGCTTCTTCCCAGCTAGTTTCAATCAGAGTAGTAAAAACATACGTTAAATATGTACAATATGTAGTGTAGTTTCGAGCTTTATGGAGCTTTGCACACCTGCTGTCTTCTTCTTAGTTTTCCTAGCATGTGACGGCCATTATATGTCTTCCGACGCGGTTTCACCATTGCTCGATCCGGTCGTGGCAAACGCTCAGCCAGCTCAGCCTCCTTTTTATAATACACCGATAAAAAATGTATAACACATGAACTTAGGGAATTCTTAAATTTTATCAGATATGCATATACAAATTGAAAGGTACAAAAGAATTACTAATTGTTTGAAGATGGCCTCCCTCCCTTAACCATTGTTTGTAAGTCGTACATGTTTCTTCCCTAGTAATGTCCTTTAGGTCTGTAAGTTATAAATTAAACTATGTGAACAAAGAGTATTGATAGTGTACATGATGGTTTAGTAGAAGTAGCACATGAACCTGTGTTAGGGCCTTTCGCTGAAAGCCAATCTTTGTAGGCATCTACTAATTCATCGAAACCATAATCATCAGCATCATCCTCATCCTCGGACTCGGCCTCTGTAATTCTCAGTTTTTTCAGGGGTGTAATGTTGACATGTAGTTCGGTTTCTTGCTTCTTGGTCAGTATGAACCTCAACTTCCTTTCTGAACCCATGGTTTCAGCAATATTCTCTGCATCTCTGCTGCAATCAATTGCCTCAAGACTTGCAATATCAACACCATTTCTCTTCATGTGGTACATGTAGTCCCGTGTGTTATACCTAAGCTTATCTTTGAAACATGTGAAGGTCATATATGATATGTGAGCTCTATCAATAGTACCCTGAACCCTGCGCTGGAACTCTCCATCTTCTCCTTTGCATTCGACCTCTATGCTCCATGTCTCACCTGTACGTTGTTCCCTATATTGTACATAAACATCAATATATACTTTTGACATTATCATTAAAAAATGTGAATAATACATATTATTACATTAAAAGTATGTAAACAATGAAAACAAAGGCATGTAAGGATGTGCATATACTTTCCAATGTGGTATTCCTGAGAACTGAATTGTACACAAACCAATGAATATATTAAATTCAAAGCTAGGCGACCATATGTTGTGTAACATGGGAGCACTTGTGAAACCAAATTATTATGAGAGCAAAAACTATGTAATCCATGAAAAGTAATAGTAAGGCCGTATATGAAGAAAATAACAAGCAAACATGAATACATCAGGTCGCATTTGATCAGTCATTTGAATCTTTGAAGAACTATGAAACAAAGATAAAAAAACGCGTGTTGCATGAGTTAGATCACTATATGGCCTGCAAGCAAAGTAAAACTGCAACCTGTATCAACTACTCAACTTGTGGATCCAATGTCATAGCAAATGATTAAATCAATTTTTGTTGTGGCAGTTAAGAATTTCAGATATCATGCAACAACAATGCAGAGGAGATGGATTGATCAAAGGAAAAAGAGAAGGTGTTGCGGCACAAACCTAATGATTGCTGGATCGAGCAAATCTTCATCGAGATGATTGGTTCCTTCATCTCTTGAGTTTCGTAGTAGCTCTGCTTGACTGCCGGATTGTGAACTTGATGCAGGCCTGAGGTTGGAACTCATCGCATCGGCATCGGCGTGAACGACGCTGCTGGACCGCGTGGTGCACGAGGACGCCGAGGGGAAGCAGATGATGGTGGACGATGGTTTCGCGTGGGAGTCCTGGCCTCCGGCGCGCACGGCAGCTCGCTGTCCTCGGGATCGTCGTGGTTGCTCGTGAATTGACCTGATTCGCGATCGACGGAGCGGTTCAGGGCGCAGGAGTCTTACGGAAGCCGCCAGCACCAGGAGGAAACCGTGTGACCTACGAAGAAATCTCGGTCGTGCACCTGTTTTGATCGCCAAAACGGAAAGGCTATGAACTCGGGGGCAGGATCGTGGCGGTTTTTTGTTTTCCATGTAGAAAAGTTTGGCAGGATATGCTTTCCTTTGACAAAACGTGGCGGAGGTTTTCCGGGCCACGATCCTAATCGTGTCTTGCCCATCGTGCCAGAAAATGTACGGCTGAGAAGAAGGAAACTTAAATTGTTCATTAATTATACTTGTATTTATAATTGAATTGTAGCAACAAAAGTGCAGAACTTTCTTGCAAGCAAATTGTTGGCCTTACTTGTAGCTCCATCCTAAACCAAAACAGGCAATTGGTAAATAGACCCCATTGATTCACTATAGTTGAGAACAAAAAGAGCCAAGCCTGTGTGGTTTATTCTTTGTGTCGGTGTTGTGAAACCGGCCGACAAGTAAATTTGTGTTTTGAAGGGATCGACGCTACTACTCGGATGGGCCTTGGATGATTTAGGAGAGCGTGGTTTATACTTGGTTCGGGCAATCGAAGCCCTACGTCCGGTTCGAGGATTGTTCGTGTTTCGTCTTGTGAAAAGAGCTACAAAGGATGCGAGGGAGGAGGGTTGCTCCAAACCTCCGTGTGCAATGTCCTCTAGGATGTGTGTATGATGAGTTCGATTAGCTCGATCCGTGGAGTCTGTCCCTCTTCTTGCGTGTGCGTGGGGTCCCTTTTATAGTCCAAGGGCCGGGCCACTTACGGGTGGGGTCGGAGTTACTACATGTCGTCCCAAGCGGGGTCGGGGCCGCCGTGCATTACCCTGCTCGCATGCGGGCCGCTTTGGGCGCTCCGGTCGTGCGGCGTACGGTCGGTCTTGATTGGTAGCGCCGGAGTCAATGCCACGCTCGTCACCGTGGCAGCCGTCTGTCGCATGGCGGTCTCCATCCGTCACTCCCGTTCATCATGGCTCCGGCGGAGATGGTGTTGGCGCCTCCGTCTTGTCGTCGAGCCGGGGTGTCGGGCGACGCGTGAAGATGAGACAAGAGGAGCTGCGCCGATCTCACCCGATCCCTGTGGATTGGTGAGTTCCCGAGGCGGAGTTATGGCGATCCCTGTTCACCTGTGAGGCTTCATGAGGAAGCCATTTGCCCCCGAGTCGGGCGAGGCGGGGACCGCCGAGCCCGCCCGAGTCCCGGACGGGAGAGGCGAGGACCGCCGGGCCCGCCCGAATCCCGAGTCGGGCGAGGCGGAAGTGGTGCACCTGCCCGACCCGGAGTCGGGCGAGGCGGAGGCCGCGGGCCCGGCTTTCGTAGCCCTCACGGGCCCGGGCGGACACCGTTGGTCGGCCGGGACGGATTACGAGGCTATTGTCTCGTCAATCGCTTGGCCTCCGTCCGGTCGCGAGGCCATCATGGGCTTGGTAATGATCACGCTGCTCTGCAGCTAAGCTAGCGCTAGCGTGCGGCGGCTGCGGAACGGGACGAGGAGGATGCTGCGCCGGTCACATCACGTCCTGTTGGTGAGACGAGTTCCCGGGCGCTGCAATTGCGCCTACCGGCCCGCCGTAACTCCTCCCCCATCCGGTGGGTGAGGTCGCTTCTCCGCGAAGCAAAGGCAAACGCGGCGGGGATTGCGGTCCCACCCGACGCCGAGTCGGGCGAGGCGGAGATCGTGGGCCCGCCCGACCCGGGGTCGGGCGAGGCGGAGATTCATGGAACCACCCGCCCCGGGGTCGGGCGAGGCGGAAGTCGTGGACCTCGCCCGACTCGGGGTCGGGCGAGGCGGAGGTTTCGGGCCCCACTTACGTATCCTTTATGCGTACAAGACGGAGCTGTTAGCCGGCTATTAAGTACCATGATTAGGGTTCCCTAATCTAGGTACCCGACAGATAGCCCCGAGCCTTGGCGGTGGCCGGGGGCAAAGGGTCGCCGTCGAGGCTTTTCCGACAAACCCTCGGATTTTCCTGTGTATTTGTTTTCCGGTGGGTGCGCGCGAGCGCACCCGCCGGTGTAGCCTCGAGCCTCGGGGCAGAGTAGAATACTTGCGCCGAGGGTTAACAATTTTGAGCGGTTTATCATTTATTTGCGAAAGCGAGCCCCGAGTCTTCGCTCGTTGCTCGGATCCGTCCGAGGGCTGCTTCGTCTTTTTATTTCGTTCACACCCACGCGTCTTTGCGGTAAGACGAGGCGTGCGGTGAGCGGCCACGTCATTCCTCGATGGTTCGATGCGTGGTGCTCGTTTAAGCTCCAAACGGGAATGTCCGAGTGATGGCCTCGGCGTGCCCTTAGCGGGGATCCGATGGAGACTAGCGGGAGTCGGCCTCATTCATATCCGAGTGCCTGTCTTTTGTGATCTCCGACCCCTTTCGATCGGGGTCGGCGGGCTCGTTGCCCTCCCTTCGCGGGATTCAAGACCACGGCTTTTTCAACTCGGACTCGGACGCTGTCGATAGATGCCCATTGTGCTACGGTGCACGGGTGTTGATCGCTAAGGATCCCTCTCTAACAACCCCTCACTTAATTTTGTCCAGGGGCGGGCGTCCGAACCCTTTCGCGGGGCCGCCCTTCGAACCCCGGGTCGGAAGCGGGCGTCGGGGCGTTTTCATCCCCTAGCCTTATCTACCTGCGGGCCTCATGGGATTCCAAGCCCAATCGGCCCGTCATCGAGCGCCGTCGAAGCGCAACGGTTCGCCTTCCATGATGGCGCGCATCTCGCGGCGGTTCGCTGTAGATGCGGAACTTGCGTTCGCATTATGGCTGCGCGTCGGGCGCGTGCGGCGGCCTCTTCGGTCCCCGCACCCGGTTAAATCGCGGAACGGTAGAGGTGCGGGAGTCGAAGCGCCGCGGGGCGGTTGACATGACCGCTATTTAAAGGGAAAAGGGGGGGACGCATCCGGTTACCTCTCTCTCGCCTCGCGCTCGCAAAAACCCATCCCCTTCCTTTGTTCTCGCGTGCTCCGTCGACTCGCCTTTCTTCGCCGCGTCCGCCGCTCGCCGCCCTCCTCACTTCTCCCCAATCCACCGTCGCGCATCCGATCCGAGCCTGCCATGGCGGATTGGATTCCGTCCCGCTGCACTTGTCGGGTCCCTTGAGGCCCTTGTCGCGCGCGGACTCCTAATGCCGCGCACCGACGCCATGGAGTGGGCTGGTGCCGGGGAATGAGGCCCTGCCGGCACCGCCGGGACGGCTACGTCGTCTCCTTCCGCCACTTCCACGAGCGCGGCTTGGGAATGCCGCCTCACCCTTTCTTCCGCGGCATCCTCCACCATTACGGGCTGGAGCTGCAGCACCTCAACCCCAACTCCATCCGGCACCTCGCCGCCTTCGTGGCGGCTGTGCGAGGGCTTCCGGGGATCGCCCCCACTTCGAGGCTATTCAAGCACTTCTTCGATTGCCGGTTGGTGACGAAGAAGGACGCGGCCGGGAACCCTCGCGCCGTCCCCATCGGCAGCGCCGGCTTCCGATGCGGGGCGGCCGGTCCAGAAGTACATCTCCATCGCCCTCACCGACTCCAACAAGGGCTGGCACGAGCGGTGGTTCTACCTCGGGAACACCGCTGCCTCACCCCTCCCCGAGTTCACCGGCAACCTCATCAATGCCGCGCCGGAGAAGTGGCACTTCGGGGTGCCGGCGACGAGAAGAGGGGGATCGCCGCGCTGTTGGACGCGGTCGAGGCGCTCGACCGGGCCGGCGTGACCGGCGTTGGGGTCATTGGCTCCTACCACCTGCGCCGGCTCGCACCGCTGCGGGCCCGGCATCGGATGATGTCGGAGATGGGAAGTGACTTCACCGGGAGGGAACCTGCATGGTGAACCCCGGGCGGACCCTCGGATTTCGCTCCGGGAGTTGAAGGCCCGACTCGCGGAGGCGATGCTCGAAGACGGCCGCCGCGTGGGATCGGTTTGATTGGCCGGTCCCCAATCACCCACCAATGCTCCCGGAACAGGGGCGATTGTGTTTGTAAGTTTTTAATTCTGCCTTCGGTTGAGTCGGTTTTAAGTTCCGACCTCTCTTACTTTTCTAATTTCGCGCTGTCGCCCCCACTTGTTTACGTGTTGCGAGAGAGGTTTGCAATTCATTCCTTCCCCCGCCCCATTGCCCGAGGATGCCGACGTCCGGGCCATCAATCGAGCGCGCGGCGAGGAGCAAAAAGCTCGAAAGGACGCCAAGAAGGCCCGGAAGGCGGCGCGGCAACAGCGGAAGGCGGAGAAGGAGCGCCGGCGCCGTTCGGGCCGAGATCGTCCTCTCCGAGAAGCAGCGGCACCGACTCCGACGACAACGGCCGGGGTGACGACGAGGAGCTCGTCGACATGTCCCCCCATCGACGAGCTCGCCGAGGAGGAGGACATCGAGCGGGGGCCGACTCGGCCGGCCCCTGCGGAAGTGGGCCCCGTCGGGACGACGTCGGCACGTCGCTCGCCGGCCCGAGCCGGGAAGGAGCGCCGGGCTCCCCGCGGGCCGAGGCGCATGCCGGCGCCGCAGCGCCGACTTTGGCGCCCTCCACCACCACAACGCCGACCGCCCCGGCCGCCGTGCCGGGGTCGCGGCCCCGATCTCCGCGGTCGTCACCACGCCGCCCCGCCGCCCGCACACCGGGTCCCCGCGGCGACGACCATGGCGGGGGCGATGATGGCCTCGGCCGCCGCGGTGACGTCGACCGTGGTGACCGCAGCGCCGGCAGCGGTGGCGGGAGGGCTCGCCTCGGCGACGATGGCAGCGATGGCCTCCGCGGCCCCGTCGGCGTCCGTTCGAGCGCCGGTGACGATGGCCTCGGCGGCCTCGCCGGTGTCCGTTCGAGCGCGGTGACTGCGCCGCCGGCGGCTCTGCTCCGGCGGTGGCCGCAACCCTGTCGGGTCCGAGTGCGGCCACGCCGGCCTCCATGGCCTCTTCATCTGCGGCGCCGAAGCCGGCGACGGCGCCGAGTCTTTCGGTAACGTCGGCCCCGCGACAGCGGCAGCGCCGAGTGCCCGCGGGGCGGCACTTGGCAAGAGGCGGCGTGAGGGTCTCGGGTCGGCGGTCGGCCTGCCACCCAAACGACAACCGTACCGGTAAGTGTTGCTTCCTTCTGTCTTTCTTTCTTCTTTCTCGTCTTTCGGTTTGTTGATTCGCGCATCCCGCAGGGTCCGGTTGGCCGGGGCTCGGAAGCGGCGGCCCTGGGGTCGGAGGCCCCCGCTGCGCCATCCCCGGCGGCCCCTCGGCCGGCAAGCACCAAGGCGGGGGTTCGGCCGAGACGGCGGCGCCAACGATGGCCACGGTGACGGCGGCTACCAACTCCGCGCTGTTTCCGCCGCGGGGACCTCCGCCGAGCTCCTCCGCCACGCCGCACCAGCCCGGCGTCGGAGCGGGGGTCGTGCACGTTGTGGGACCCCAAGGGCCGACGCACACTTTTGACGAGCCGGCGGAGCGGACAATTTGGGGCGCGTTCCGCCACGGCTGCGGTCGAGCCGCCAACGTCTTGGACGCGGCGCTCCATCTCGTCGGGTCGGCGGCGGAGCCGGCCGAGGTGAGCGCGTGTTCATTCCTTCGCGGAATATCGGTCTCTTTTTGCTTCGCTCATGATTTTCTCCTCCTTTTCGGACCCTGGATATGATGAACCGGGCCAAGCATGCCGCATCCGCTTCCAAGAAAGGGAACGGGCCCGCCTTGGCTGGGAGGCGCGGAGCGCCACGGAGCGAGCCCTCGGAGCCGTCCGAGAGGCCGAGGACGCGAAGAAGGAGAGGGCCGAGGCGGCCGGGGTGGCGGCCGAGGCCAATGATGCGCGCAGGGCGGCCGAGTCCCGCCTAGCCGAAGCCACCAAGAGGGCCGAGGCGGCGGAAGAAAGGGCCAAGAAGGCCGAGTCCGATGCCGCGAACGCTCGCCGGGTGGCCGAGTCCCGGCGGCCGAGGTCCGAGCGGCGGTGGTGAGGGCGTTGAAGGCCGAGGAGGACGCGGCGAGCGCGCGCGAGGCGAGGGACACCGAGCGCAAGCTCAAGGAGGCCGCCTCCCAATCGGTCTCCAAGCTCACTTCCCAACTCTCGACGTTGGAGAGTGAGGTTAATCGTAAGTTTTTTTTTCTCATCCCTCCTCCTATTTTGCTTTTGATTGGTGTCATGTCTCATGATTTCTTCTTCCTTTTCATTTTCGGAGCTCAAGATGGACCTGGACGGGCTGCGGCGGGAAGAAGTTCGGCTCGACCGAATCCGCATCGGTGCCGAGTTCCTCTGCAATGAGCTGGAGGTGCCACGACCGCCGGGACCACCAATTTGGAGCCGCGCCTTCTCTCCATCACCAATCGTTTTGGTGCTCTGCGGCGTGAGAGTTTTGAAGCCGGGGTCCTGTGGACTCGCAGTGCTGGAGCGGACACACTTCGAGGACAACCTCGACCTCGACATGCTTGCACGGCTGGGCATGGTGCCGGCTTCTCCGAGCGAGGAGATCGAGGACATGAAGAGGAAAGCCGCGCCGATCGCCGCCAAGCTTGCCGAGCTCCTCGCCTCGCACGCCTTCCGCCGCCGCCGTCGCCGCATGACTAGTAGATAATGTAATGTGTTAGTTGAGTCGGCCGAGTGGCCGGTAGTCGAGTCGGCCGGGTGGCCAAGATGTGAAGAAGAACTCGCTTATTTTGTAAACAAGTTATCTGTTTTAATTTCGTTCAAAATTTCTCACATGTTCCCCTTTTGTGGCTTCCTTCTCATTCGGACCGTCTAGTAGCCTAAGATTCCTCATTCGATTGACTGGTGACTTAGGCCGCTCTTAGCCGCCGGGCGTCGGAGTCCCGAGTCGGCCGGTCGGATCGGCCGAGTGGTCGTTGGCGTTCGGGTCCTGTCCGAGTTGGACTTGCACTATGGGATTAAACTTCGTTCGAAATTTTAAACTCTTGCCCTTTCGTGACTCCTTTCTCTTTCGGACCGCCTAGTTGCTTTAGATTTTTCATTCGGTTGATCGACAACTCGGGCCGCTCCTAGGCTGTAGAGGCGTCGAGTCCCGAGCCGACCGGTCGGACCGGCCGAGCCATCGTCGGCGCTTAGGTTACTGTCCGAGTCGGGCCCGCAGCGAGGGATTTTCGTGTGAGTTCCGCAGCCGTGGGCACAGCCGGGACCCGCACACGGCCTCCTTTGCACACCCGCCGGGTGGAGCCCCGACTCGGGAGAGTCGGGGTCGGCAGCCGGCAAATTTGGACTTATTCGTCATTTGTTGAAAACAACAAGAAAGAGAGAAAGGTTTTCTCTTTATTTCATTTGCATAAATAAGCTGAAACAACAAGCTAAGGGTAAAAGCGACGTAGCTGCTCGATGTTCCATGCGTTGGTGAGCACGTTTCCGTTGGCGTCCTTGAGCTTGTACGTGCCGGGTCGGAGCACCTCGGCTACCGTGTAGGGCCCTTCCCATGGCGGAGTTAGCTTGTGCCGGCCTTGATTCCCCTGGAGAAGTCGAAGGACGAGGTCGCCGGGCTCGAAGGCGCGCTTCTTGATCTTGCGGTCGTGGTAACGGCGGAGTGCTTGCTGGTATCCGGCTGAGTGCAGCGGTGCAGCTTCCCTTGTTTCGTCGATTTGGTCCAGCGCATCTTCGAGATAACGCTTATTGAGTTACGGATCCAAAACTTGCACGCGCGGAGCTCCATAATCCGGATGTGTGGGTAGCACGGCCTCGGCCCCGTACACCATGAAGAAGGGAGTGTGACCCGTGGCTCGACTCGGCGTCGTCCTCGAGCTCCACAACACTTGCACCGAGCTCTTTCGCCCATTTCCCGGCAAATGTTCCGAGTTTGCTGAATATCCGGGGTTTCGGTCCTTGGAGGACCATGCCATTTGCGCGCTCACACTGCCCGTTCGTTTGGGGGTGTGAGACGGCGGACCGATCAACTCGGATGCCCCGGTGGTCGCAAAAGTTTAGGAACTTTTTCCCGTAAACTGCGTACCGTTGTCGGTGATGATTGTGTTTGGGACTCCAAACCGATGCACTATGTCGGTGAAGAATTTTACGGCCTGGTCCGAGTCGATTTTGCCTATCGGCCTCGCCTCAATCCACTTGGAGAACTTGTCCACGGCGACAAGCAAGTGGGTGTAGCCTCCTGGTGCCTTTTTGAACGGGCCGACCAGGTCTAGGCCCCACACGGCAAACGGCCATGTTATGGGGATGGTTTGCGGGGCACTGGGCCGGCTGGTGTGTTTTACGTGCGTAATGCGACACCCTTCGCAGGTGCGCACGACTTGTTCGGCGTCGGCGATCGCGGTCGGCCAATAGAAGCCATGTCGGAAAGCGTTGCCAACGAGACTTCGTGGTGCGGCGTGATGTCCGCACGTTCCACCATGGATGTCCTGAAGCAGCCGCTTACCCTCATCGAGAGGGATGCAGCGTTGGAGGATGCCGGTGTGCCCCTTTTTGTATAACTCATCGCCGATCACGACAAAGGTTTTGGCGCGTCGGGCGAGTCGGCGCGCTTCCATGACGCCGGGGGCAATTTTGCCGCAACGGATAGTCGAGGTAGGGCTGCCGCCGGTCATCTGCCGACTTGGGCGCAGCCCCGAGTCCCCTTCGGGGTCGGGAGTCGGATCGACCGGACCCGCTGTGTCGTCGTTGGCGCCAAGCTCGGCGACCAGGACCTCCGCGGCCTCGATCGGAGCTGGCTCTTGTTCTCCCTTTGCAGGGTCGGCCGCCGTTGGCTCCTTGATAGACGGCTCATCCTGGTCGCAAGCAAAAACGCCTTCCGGTGTTGGCAGCCGATTGGATCCCATCTTGGCCAATGAGTCGGCCGTTTCATTGTCCCGCCGAAGGACATGTTTGACTTGGAATCCATCGAACTTTTCTTCAAGACGGTGGATCTCACTGCAATAAGCCGCTATCTTCGGGTTGGTGCAAGTCGACTCGTTCATCACCCGATCCACGACGAGCTGGGAATCGCCGAAGGCTTCGAGCCTACGGATCCCCGGATCAATCGCTGCCTTCATGCCGTTGAGCAAGGCTTCGTACTCGGCCACATTGTGAGAGGCCGGAAAGTTGAGTCGGATGACGTATTGCATGCATGCACCTCTCGGCGAGATGAGCTGCCATCCGCTCCCAGCACCCCTCTTCGTGAGGGAGCCGTCAAAGTACAGCCGCCAATGATCCGTTTCGCCGGAACCACGAGCAAGCTGGGTCTCTGTCCACTCGGCTATGAAATCTACCGAGTGTGTGATTTTATGGCGGATGGGTGCGTGTATTCTATACCCTGGTCCATTAATTCTAGCGCCCACTTCGAGATTTTTATCGCTACCTCCGGATTACCCAAAATTTCAGCAAGCGGGAAGGAGGAGACGAGCGTTACCGGATGAGAGTCGAAATAGTGCCGAAGCTTGCGCCGAGTGACGATCGGCGCGTACAACACCTTACTGGATCTTCGGCCACCTCGTCTTGCGGTCGGAGAGGACTTCGCCGACGTAGTAGACCGGCCGTTGCACCTTGAGCGCCTTTCCGGCTCGTCACGCTCCACCACCAACGCCGTACTCACCACCTGATTTGTTGCCGCTACGTAGAGCAGCAAAGGCTCCTTCTCGACCGGCGAAGTCAAGATCGGCGCGCTTGAAAGTTTGACTTTGAGGCGGTCGAGGGCCTCTTGCGCCTCGGCTGTCCGGACAAAGTTGTCCGACTTCTTGAGCGGACGATAAAGTGGCAGCCCCTTTTCTCCGAGTCGGGAGATGAAACGGCTTAGCGCCGCGAGGCAGCCGATGAGTTTTTGCACGCCCTTTACGTTTTTTATCGGCCCCATCTTCGCGATGGCTTCGATTTTCTCGGGATTGGCTTCGATGCCACGTTGCGAGACAGCTGTATCCCAAGAGCATCCCCTTCGGGACCCCAAAGACACATTTCTCGGGGTTGAGCTTGACTCCGTTGGCTCTCGGCCGGCTGGAACACGGCTTCGAGGTCGGCGACTAGATCGTCGGTCCGAGTGGACTTGACTACGATGTCATCCACATATGCACTGCACAATGCGTCCGATGAGGTCACCGAAGCATTTGATCATGCAGCGTTGGTATGTGGCTCCCGCATTTTTTAACCCGAATGGCATAGTGATGTAACGATGCGTGCCGAAGGGTGTGATGAACGCGGTGGCCTCTTGATCACCAATCCTTAGCGGAATTTGATGATAACCCGAATAGGCATCTAGGAAACACGGGGTTTCGCACCCCGCGGTCCGGTCAACTATCCGGTCTATGCGTGGCAAGGGAAACGGATCCTTCGGGCACGCCTTGTTGAGACTCGTGTAGTCAACACACATTCTCCATTTCCCGGTTTTCTTCCTTACAAGTACGGGGTTGGCAACCCATTCGGGATGGTACACCTCTTTGATGAAGCCGGCGGCAAGGAGCTTTGCTAACTCCTCACCAATTGCCCGGCGTTTCTCCTCGTCGAAGCGGCGGAGTCGTTGCTTGACCGGTTTCGATCCCGGCTTGATGTTGAGGGAGTGCTCGGCGATGTTCCTTGGGATTCCGGCATATCCGAGGGCTTCCACGCAAAGATGTCCTTGTTGGCGCGTAGGAACTCGACGAGCGCGCTTTCCTATTTGTCGGAGAGCGCGGACCCGATGATGACCTTCTTCCCCTCGGGGTCGGCGGGGTCGAGGGGCACCATCTTGGTGTCTTTGGCCGGCTCGAAAGAGCCGATCGCCTTCTTTGGGGTCGGCGTGTCCTCCGACTCCGAGTCGCGACCTGTGGGAAGTCGGACTTGTTGATGAGCGCCGCTGCGGCTCGCAGCACTCCACCTCGCACTCGTAAGCACGCTGAACCGACGTGTTCACGGTGATGATCCCCTTCGGACCCGGCATCTTGAGCTTGAGGTAGATGTAGTTGGGAACGGCCATGAACTTCGCGTAACATGGTCGCCCGAGGATGGCGTGGTACGCGCCGGGAAGTCCACCACGTTGAAGGTGAGGGTCTCGGTGCGGTAGTTGATCGGCGTGCCGAAGGTGACGGGCAAGTCGATTTGTCCAAGCGGCACGGCCGTCTTTCCGGGTACAACCCCGTGGAAGGGCTCGCCCGATGGCCGGATCCGAGAGCGGGCGATCCCCATGGCATCAAGAGTCTCCGCATACAAAACATTCGGACCACTACCCCCATCCATCGGTACCTTAGTCGGTTGTTTGTTGGAGACGATGGGGTCGACGACGAGCGGGTAACGTCCGGGTCGGGAACGCGCTCGGGGTGGTCGGCTGCGGTCGAACGTGATTGCCGCCTCGGACCACTTGAGGTAGGTCGGGGTCGCGAGGTTCGGCGGCGTAGACCTCGCGCCGCTCCCGCTTACGGTGCCGCCTGGAGGAGCCGGTCCCACCGCCCCGAAGATCATGAGGCAGCCGGTGGTTTGCGGGAAACCGCCGTCCGCGTCCTTGTCGTCGCCGTCGTCGTTCTTGGGGCTGGGGTTCTTGGGGTCGAACTTCCTCGCCTTCGTACCCGGGAACTTGAGCATCGGCCCGCGATCCTTGAGGGCGTGGTTGACGGGTCGGCCGTGGTTGGGACACGGCGCCTCCGGCATCTTCTCGAAGTGCTGGCCCTTGCTTGCCGTCGTCGGCGGTCGGCTTCTTCGGCTTGCGCTCGGCGGCGGCGACGAGGTTTGTGTCACGGCGGCATCGGTAGCCGCTCTTTTCTGCTACGCTTCTTGTCGTGCGGGCGGACGGGCCCGCACCGGAACTCTCGTTCCACTTTGCCTTGCCCTTGGCTCGATGAAGGAGGGCATCCACGGCGTCTTCTCCGGAGGCGTGGCTGGTTGCCACGTCGAGTAGCTCCTTGACGGTGCGCGGGTTGTTGCGGCCGAGTTCGGGCACCGGCCCTCGTTGTTGGTGCCGGCGATGAACGCCGAGATCACCTCTGCGTCGGCGAGGTTGGGGAGCGTGTTGCACTTGCGGGAGAAGCGTTTGACATAGTCCCTCAAGGACTCGTCCGCCCGCTGGCGGCGGGTCCCGAGGTCCCACGGGTTCCGGGGCGCGTGTACGTGCCCTGGAAGTTGCCGATGAAGGCCTCCACCGGGTCCCACCAATCGTGGATCGAGCCCTCCGGGAGGTGCTCGAGCCACATCCTGGCCGAATCGGCCAAGAAGAGTGGTAAGTTGCGGATGATGAACCGCTCGTCGGTGGCGCCGCCGGCTTGGCATGCCGGGCGGTAATCCTCCGGCCATAATGCGGGGTTCGTCTCCCCGTTGTATTTGGTGATGCTGCTTGGGGGCCGGAATCGGCGGGGCACCGGAACCCGCCGAATGGCAGGCCCAAAGGCCTTGGGCCCCGTCATAACCGGAGGTTTATCCTCCTCGGATCGAATCGCCCTCCGCGCCGGGGCGTACCCGTGGTCCTCGGCCCGCGCCTTGGAGCGCGGTTTTGTTCCGGCGCCGGGCGGTCGGGAGTATCGCGTGCGTCGCGCGACTCGCCCATCCGCCGCCGAGCCGACGGCGAGTTCCGGTTCCGCTTTGCTCGGCGGTTGGGTGGGCCGAATCCTTCGGTCCCCGGGGCCGGCTTGGCGTGTGGTAGGAGGCACGGCCTCTTTCCGCCGCGCGGCGGAGCTCTGCTCACGCTCGGCTCTGTTGGACGGCCGCCAAGTCCGGGAGGTCTCGACCTCCTCTTGGATCCTCCGCTGGTCCTCATTGACCGGTTGCGGAAGCGCGCGCATCGGTGTCGCGGCCGCAGCCACGTTACGGCTGGGCCTCTCGTACACGGGAACGAGGTGGTTTGCCTCGTCCAAGATCTTTCTTTGGGCTTCGCGCCCACGCCGGCGAGCGAGTTCGCGCTGCGCCCGGCGCCGCGTTACCTCGCACTCGAGGCGTTCGCGCTCCTCCTTCAGCTGCCGCTCGGTCTCCGCGACCTCGCGTCGGCGTCGGAGCGGCTGCTCTAGGTCGTCCTCCTCCCGGGGCTCGGGGCTTCCCGGAGGGGTTTGCTTGTCGTGGCACCGCGGCGTGCGGCTGTGCGTTCCGGCACCGCCGGCGTTTACCGCCGCGGACGGCGGCGCTGCCCCGGCCGGGAGCCGGCGGCTGCCGGGGCCGCACGGCCCATGTCGTTGATGCCGTCGGTGTCGCTGGTGTCCCCGTCTTCCACCATCATGCACTCCCGCGAGGGTGGTGGCTGCCGGTATCGGACCCAGCGCCGAGTCCGCCATGCCCGCGAGCTCCGCGCCGGCGGACACGGCGGGAAAGTGGTGTAGAGACCGGGAGGTCGGCGGGAGAACGCGCGACGGGCTCCCGGCTCCGGTCACGATGAACTCCGGGCTCCCGAAGGTCACGAGGGCGCCTCGAGTCCGATCGACGGTGTGGCTCGCCATCTTCAAGATCGTCGAACGCGTCGAGGTCCCCTACCGGCGCGCCAGCCGTCGGTGTTGTGAAACCGGCCGACAAGTAAATTTGTGTTTTGAAGGGATCGACGCTACTACTCGGATGGGCCTTGGATGATTTAGGAGAGCGTGGTTTATACTTGGTTCGGGCAATCGAAGCCCTACGTCCGATTCGAGGATTGTTCGTGTTTCGTCTTGTGAAAAGAGCTACAAAGGATGCGAGGGAGGAGGGTTGCTCCAAACCTACGTGTGCAATGTCCTCTAGGATGTGTGTATGATGAGTTCGATTAGCTCGATCCGTGGAGTCTGTCCCTCTTCTTGCGTGTGCGTGGGGTCCCTTTTATAGTCCAAGGGCCGGGCCACTTACGGGTGGGGTCGGAGTTACTACATGTCGTCCCAAGCGGGGTCGGGGCCGCCGTGCATTACCCTGCTCGCATGCGGGCCGCTTTGGGCGCTCCGGTCGTGCGGCGTACGGTCGGTCTTGATTGGTAGCGCCGGAGTCAATGCCACGCTCGTCATCGTGGCAGCCGTCCTGTCGCATGGCGGTCTCCATCCGTCACTCCCGTTCATCATGGCTCCGGCGGAGATGGTGTTGGCGCCTCCGTCTTGTCGTCGAGCCGGGGGTGTCGGGCGACGCGTGAAGATGAGACAAGAGGAGCTGCGCCGATCTCACCCGATCCCTGTGGATTGGTGAGTTCCCGAGCGGAGTTATGGCGATCCTCGTTCACTGTGAGGCTTCATGAGGAAGCCATTTGCCCCCGAGTCGGGCGAGGCGGGGACCGCCGAGCCCGCCGAGTCCCGGACGGGAGAGGCGAGGACCGCCGGGCCCGCCTGAATCCCGAGTCGGGCGAGGCGGAAGTGGTGCACCTGCCCGACCCGGAGTCGGGCGAGGCGGAGGCCGCGGGCCTGGCTTTCGTAGCCCTCACGAGGCCCGGGCGGACACCGTTGGTCAGCCGGGACAGATTACGGGCTATTGTCTCGTCAATCGCTTGGCCTCCGTCCCGGTCCACGAGGCCATCATGGGCTTGGTAATGATCACGCTGCTCTGCAGCTAAGCTAGCGCTAGCGTGCGGCGCTGCGGAACGGGACGAGGAGGGTGCTGCGCCGGTCACATCACGTCCTGTTAGTGAGACGAGTTCCCGGGCGCTGCAATTGCGCCTACCGGCCCGCCGTAACTCCTCCCCCATCCGGTGGGTGAGGTCGCTTCTCCGCGAAGCAAAGGCAAACGCGGCGAGGATTGCGGTCCCACCCGACGCCGAGTCGGGCGAGGCGGAGATCGTGGGCCCGCCCGACCTAGGGTCGGGCGAGGCGGAGATTCATGGAACCACCCGCCCCGGGGTCGGGCGAGGCGGAAGTCGTGGACCTCGCCCGACTCGGGGTCGGGCGAGGCGGAGGTTTCGGGCCGCACTTCGTATCCTTTATGCGTACAAGACGGAGCTGTTAGCCAGCTATTAAGTACCATGATTAGGGTTCCCTAATCTAGGTACCCGACACTTTGTTTTTGGTCGGATATTTGTTTAAATGGCCATTACATGACTATTCAATCTTATGAAGGCAAAAATCTGAAATTACTGTCACCACGACAGTTTCAGTTCACCATGACATCAGTAGTTATCAATTTGTCCCTAGACTAAGACATGACATTTTCAGTGTTGTTTTTTTTCTAATTTCCTCAACCTTGTTTATTGTTGTTGCTCTTAGGTTTTGATAGCAAAAACAGTGTCTCGCTGCTTCTGATTTTTTTTTAATTTCTTGGGCAAGTGCCGGTTTGAGCACTTTCATACAATGTCTATTCATTTTGATTTTTGACATATGACTATGGAGCAACAGGTTACCTCTGATTTTGACCATTGTGGTGCATGCAGTTTACAAAGCAAATAAAAGACTGTTGAAGGAAGTAGAAAACAGTTGCTCTTGATCAGGTGACAGCTGCTCTTACACACAAGTAGTTATATGCATGAATCAATTTTGTCTGCATGTCTGTCTTGCCCTGTTTTGCCAAAAAAAATACAATCAAATTCTTTCTCCTAAAATAATCTCTACTACTTTAACAATATATGGTGAATTCTTTCATGTGGAATATATATCATCGCAGTGTTTCTATAGTTCATTCCCATATGAGATCATTAAAAGAATTTGATCCATTGTGCGATGACAACTCATTCCTGATGGATTGTGATTTATATTCCTTGAGTTTATGGTTTGAGTTCTATTGAAATGGTCGTAGATCTTGGAGCAGAACATATATTTGGGGCAATGTCATTAAGCTAGAGCTGAGAAGCTATATATAAGGTTCGGATCTAGATCATCTTGAATTTTTAATTTCAAATGTTCTCTTATGGTTTCAGGACGTGTATGGCTATGACTACGTGCAATCTTTCTGACCTTTCCAAAACTACACATCTTATGAGGCATGCTGTATCTTAAGTCTGGGATGATTGAGGCATGTTGTATCTTAAGTTTAATTACAGCTCCATCCTCTGAACATGGTGTTACTGTATATAGAGATGTTGAGAGACATTGCTGGTGGTTGAGGGTCACAAACTTAGAAAATCAACTGAATGGTGATTGACGATGACAAACTTAGAAAATTTTATGACTCGAGGATCTTTTTTTATCACTCCAAGACCTTGTTAAAATATACAAACCTAGGCAACTTTTCTTTGCTGCTAAACTTTATCTTCAAATGCTTTCAAAATATTGTTCTGTGTGTGTGTGTGTAATATATCCTCTATTATTGTCTTTTTTCCTTTTGGTTGATTGCACAGAAGAACAACTAATTAGAATGAAAGTGCAAGTGACACGAGTAGAACCTGTAGATTTCAACTGCCGCATAAGATTGATTAAGTCCAATTAGGATTCAAGTGCCAAGTGACACCAGTGACTTTGAACTGGCACATAAAGTTGATTAGGTCCAACAAGACTTCTACTTTTAACATGGGATGCATTCATGTGGATTAATTTGTATCAATCAATAAAGCTTGCTCTAACAGTTATGATCACTTGTCAAAATTTAATCAAATTTTCATTATATTAAAATTTCTGTGATTGTTGTTAATTGTTTTTCTATGCTTTTAACTGTATACTTGGTAGCCTGAGCAACATGTAAGTATGACAATATCTTACAAATGAGCATAATTAAATAGTCACAAAAGATGGCAAATTAACTCTTTGTTTTTAAAAATCTAAGTGGGAATTTAACTTGAAATTAGGAAGATGAAGGAATTAAGTGGGGGATCAGATAAACGTGAGGCATGAAAATATACGTGGGGCATTGCCTCCCTCTGTAGCCCCACAAGTCATTGGCTATTGCCTCCCTCTGTAGCCCCACAAGTCATTGCTTGTAGGTGGAATAGGTAACCAACATCGAGTCGCTATCCCCGGAGATTGCAAAACTGAAATAGCGCGTGACGATCCCCTCCACGGCCTCCATACCAAAACGTCAAATCAAAATCGAATCTCCAGTTCTCCACAACTCCCGTCGAAATCTTCTCCCTTTTGCCTTCTCACTTCTCCTTCTCGATCCCATCTCTTCGTCGCCCGTTCGATCCAAAGGAGAGAGGCGCGCGGATGGGTGGCCGGAATCGCCGAAGCTACCATGCCCGCCGCCAGCCGCGCACCGAGCTTGGGCGTTTCGCCTGAATCCCCACCTCTTCCGGCTTCACCAACTCGAGCTCAACGACGCAGCCGATGGAGTTGACGTCCTCCGTGGTCGCTGGCTCGTCCGCCTCCACGAAGAGGGCCGCAATCCCCACCTCTTCTGGAGTCGCCGTTTCGGGCGGGACCCCGCAGCCGATGGAGGTGACCTCCGGCGTCGCCACTCGCTCGTCCGCCTCCACCAAGAGGGCCAGGCGCGCCTCGTCGCCTGGGCTCACCGCCGTCGGCATCTGTGACGGGATTGAAGGACCCTCCTCCAGCAAGCGCCCTCGTCGGAGCAACGCCGCGATCCTAGACCCCTCTTCCACCAAGGACAAGAACCCTAGCAAGAACAAGGTAATTACCTGTAGTTGTTCATGTGTTGTTTTGTTTATTCCTTCACAAAATGTAGGTAACCGTTGGATAAATTCCTGTGCAATGCTCTGTTTTGCAAACAAAGAAAATAAACATGAATTGTGCAATGCTCTGTTTTGCATAGACAGAAAATAAACATGAATTGTGCAATGCTCTGTTTTGCATAGAAAGAAAATACAGAAGAACTAATAAGATAGAAGAACTAATCTACCATGTAATGCCGTGATCCTACAACTAATATTTTTTGTTTAGTAGTGCATCTTCCAAGTTTACACACTGTCTCTGTCTGTTTATCTATAATATCATTTTGCAATTATATGAATCAATCTCAGGTACAAAAAGTTATTGTTTAGGCACACTTAGATAGAATTTCCCTTTTTCACCATATCTATTCTTCTATTACAAACTATTTGTCTTTTTACTGCAATTGCGACATGGTCAGACGAAATATTTCTTTTTCTTTCCTGTAAGTACTTAATAGTCTCTTAACTATTCAGTTGTCCCAGAGAATGAGAGTGCTCAGCTTACTCATTTATAGTTTCCTGTTGATAACAACTTAAAATAAAAATACTTGAAGTTGGCATTGATTGTTTATGGTCAGTTAGAATAATTTTGTTGCTAGACAACCTCTTAGATTTGTTGTGGCCTTTTCAGAGATGATATGGATGGATTGGATAGATATCATATTATGAAGTAAATGTTATACCAAATGTAATATAAAGACTTTGTCATGATTCGGTATTTTACATTGCAGGACGCTCTGGGCAGGGAGGAAACAAATGAAGAAGCTGCTGCTAGGGTGCAAGGAAAGCAACCTGCGACCCCCTCGGACATTGATAAAGGGCCTCGCCGCAGTACCCACGCAGACAGCGGCAACGTGGGTTGGAGGTGGAAGTGTGTCATGTCCAAGAAATATGCTTCTGACATGGGGGCTACAGTCATCGATCTGATATCCTCTTCGGAGGAAGAGTCCGCCGATTATTCCCAGGTGAGCCTTTTTCATTCCTCAGTTCTTTTACCTCAAATTTATGCACAATGGTTGCAAAGAGAGCTTCAGAAGAAATTTACTTGCATCCGAATACTTCTTGTCTTAGATAGAAAACTAATCAGGGCTTAGGGCATTGTAGAAGGGGTATTGCATATAAAGCATAGATCTCCCGAAAAAAAAAGGTTACATGATTTCATAAAAAGGTATCATATGAATCTGTGAAGTGCAAGAGTTTGAACTTGCCTTCGATGACTGTCAAGGTGTCAGTAATGAAATGTCTTTGCTTTTTGTGACAGGAGGATGGGGAGTACTGCCAGTGTTGCAAGGAGGCTGCTGACAAGATCGATGTCTTGACCAACAAGCTGCAACGAGCCAAGAAGAAGAGCAAGTTTCTTAAGCGTCAGCTTGCCCATGCAAAAGACAAGCTCAACCAGATGTCAAAAGCGGCCAGAAAGGGCAACTGAAGGATTGGGACCTAGTCTGTATTACTGTTGGCTCTCATTTTGCTGCTGGGTGATCTAGTGCTTTTACAAGTGCAAGAACCTAGTGTAGTGCTGCCACTTAGAATGAATCATCTTTACTATAGCTTTAGTACTTAGGTGGACCCTGCTTCAGATGTGTAATGTATGCACTCTACTATTAAGTATTGTATGCACTATGTAGTCTGTCTATTAAGTGATGTATGCACTCTGTAGTCTGTCTATTAAGTAATGTATGCACTCAGCTATCTATGTTACCAGTGCATTAAGTTCCCTTCTCAATATGTGGTTTTGTTTGTGTTGATGATCCCTAGTAAGCTTATTTCGAAGAGACGCAGGAGAGCACAAAGGTCCTTTTATACGGTATCCGAATGATGTAAATGACATCTGTTGTTGGGTTTCACCTGGCAATATGAATACTCTACATATGTATTTTACCTGGTTCGTAATCCTAGATTTGATGCCACCTGTATAGTTAATTATCAAATGCACTTCAGAAACTTTTAAACATGCAGAACAAAGGAGGTGGGTGTTTAATTTACATTTTGCAATAATACAACCACTAGAGTTGACAACACAACAATAATTTTTGAAAGCTGAAATAAAAGATCTCGGAGTCTTCGTCACACTAATTCTACAAATGGTGCAACTCATTGAAAAATTACGATCACACTCATTCTACTGATCACAAACCCACAAAAAAATCATCGTCTTCGTCGTCCATCGTTGCAGGAGCAACGACTCCATCGGCAGTGTACGTGTCTTCAGGTTCCTCGTTATCAGCATCTTGAATGTCCTCATCATCCGGTTCAGGCATGGCTGCAGCACGTGCCTGTTCTAGTACAGATGCATCACCACTTACTCCTTCAACATCAGTCCTACTCCAAGTTGTCAAATCCAAGGGTTGGTCTTCAACGTTCATATGCTCGACTCCTATAGTCACTGAGTCCACATCTGTATCAACAGCTGCAATATCACCAGAATCCTCTCCTTCAGGCATGGCAAACAAGTTTCTTGGTTTCATTTTAAGGACACTACACCAATTATTTTTCTTTCCACATTTCACATAACATACTTGCTCTGCCTGTGTCGCCATTATGTAAGGCTCATCTGAATAGCAAAATCGCGTAGTATCAATGTCAACAATACCATACTGATCTTTATTGTATCCTCTCGACTTGTTCTTTGTTGGTGCCGGTACATCATACCAGTCACACTCAAACAACGTCACTTCCTTTGCATTTCGAAAATTAAGGACGATTATTTGTTTAATCACACCATACCATTCCATGCCATCGCCCTCCACAACGACACCGCTGTTCTTTGTGGTGCAATATTTCTCTGCATCTGCTGTCCGGAAGTAAAATCCATTGATGGAGCACCTGTTATAGACACGATGTCGAGAATCTGGACCGTGAGATAGAGAATATAACATATCATCTACTTTTCCCTCTTCATGTAGTTTGCTGATCTGCACGCATAATTATTTGCAAAAAAAAAAAAACTGTTAGCTACAAATTTCTAATTGATAAATACATAGTTTTCAAAATAATTATAACTCACTTTACGCTGAAACCATGATACAAAATGTTCCTTGTGGCGTTTTTCAACATTTCGCGGGTTGCACCTTCTCAGCTCTTCCATATGCTCACTGCAGCAAATAAACCATACCAACTTATTTAGTACTGAATTAGGACATAATAAAATAATATTACATTTTACTTGTATTAGCTTACTCTTTCCATGGAATTGCCTCATCACAGTTCGTCAGTATGTAGTGCCTCATCCTTCTCAACTCATCAGACGATGCTGTTTTAATATCAATATGTTCCCTCTCTTTATCATCAAATTTCGGGCTAGCAAATATACTTAATCCAGAAGGTGGCTCACTAGCCGAGCTCAACTCTTGCCGCTCTGGTCGATTTAGCTTTGTATTCATATTCTCAAAGAACCGAGAACAGAATGTAAGGCACTCCTCCGAAATATATCCTTCTGCTATTGAACCTTCCGGACACGCTTTATTCCTTACGTAGCCTTTTAGCGTGCGAAGGTACCTCTCAACCGGATACATCCATCTATATGAAACAGGCCCTCCAAGTCTAGCCTCCCAAGCAATATGAACTGGTAAGTGCATCATAATATCAAAAAATGCTGGAGGGAATATCATCTCAAGCCGACATAGGGTCTGTCCAATTGAATTGTTGAGTTTCTCAATTTCATCAACCTGAAGCTCCTTTGAACATATTGTGTTAAAAAACCTACTGAGCTCAATCAATGGGGTTGCTACCTCTTCCGACAATATGTGGCGTGCGATCAAGGGTAAAAGCTTTTGCAATAAAACATGATAGTCTTGACTTTTAAGTCCAGTAACCTTGCAAGAAATAACATCAACACATCTCCTAATATTTGCAGCATAACCATCCGGCATCTTAACATCTTGTAGAAATTTACACAAAATTTCCTTATCATTTTCCCTAACGTGTACAATGCAGGTGGCAATGTGTATTTACCTTTGTCTTTAGTTGGATGTTGATCCTCCCTTATACCAAGTTCTTGTAGATCAAGTCGGGCCTTCTCGTTGTCCTTCGATTTTGCTGCTAAACCAAGTAAAGTAGCTAGCAAACTCTCACAAATATTCTTCTCAATGTGCATCACATCTAAATTATGGCGTATAAGCAATGATTCCCAGTAAGGAAGATAAAAAAATACTCTTCTTCCTCTAGTTGTGCCATCTAGTGTCATCGTCACGTTGCTTCCTCTTACCCAAAGTGGTCTTCCCAAAACTGACTTGCTCAAAACTTTGGTACTGCTGCAGTACTTGTTCGCCAGTGAGCGGCACTGGAGCCTCCCTCGTTTCAACCATGTTATTGAAGCTCATTTTGTTCCTTTGCCACCTGTGGTCCAAACTTAGAAATCGACGACGCTCCATGTAGCAATGCATTTTACCATGTTTTAACCACAGGTAATCGGTATCCTTGTGACAATAAGAACACGCAAATTTCCCTTTCGTGCTCCATCCAGATAACATCGCATATGCAGGAAAGTCATTTATTGTCCATAGTAGAATTGCACGTAGCGTAAAATTCTTTCTCACCTTTGCATCCCACGTTTCCACTCCTTTAGTCCAGAGAACCTTTAGCTCATCAATTAGTGGTTGCAAATACACATCAATGTTCTGTCCTGAAGATTTAGGCCCGGGAATCAGCATCGACATCATCCAATAAGATTGTTTCATGCACAGCCATGGAGGCAAATTATAAGGAATCAGGATGACGGGCCATGTAGTGTAATTCACATTTAACATTCCAAAAGGATTGAAGCCATCTGATGCAAGCCCCAAGTGTACATTCCATGCATCATATGCAAAGAAATCATGATACTTCTCGTTTATGTGCTTCCACGCTAATGAGTTTGCTGGGTGCCGCACTTTGCCATCTTCAACCAATTCTTTTTCGTGCCAATGCATGTACGATGATGTGGTCTCATTCATGTATAATCTTCGCAGTCTAGGAGTAAGAGGAAAATACTTTCCTAGGAAATAATTTCTTCCTACCATTATCAGTCGTCCACTCACCAAGCTCACAATCTGCGTTTTTCCACCTAATCTCTCGACATGTTGGACAATAGTTCCTCTTCTCATGGTCTCCACGAAATAACACGCAGTCATTCACACAAGCATCAATCTTTTCATAGTCCAGTCCAAGGTCTCGAATTACCTTTCGAACATGAACCAATGTATCTGGCACACAGTGACCTTTAGGGAGCAATAGACAAAACAACTTCAGTATTTCCTCCATTGCTTTATTGCTGATTCCACACATCACCTTAATCTGAAACAACCTCACAATGAAAGAAACTTTTGTAGCCTCCTTGCATCCAGGATACAATTATTTCCTTGCTTCTTCAAGTAATTTGAAAAAATTCTTCGCTGGCTCATTTGGCTCCTCCGTATTAGTATCAGGAATTTCTCCATGGATAGCCCCACGAATAATTGATGAAACTAAATTCTCGAGACATGGAGCCATCGTCAGCACCATCACCTCCACCAAAATCATCATCAATGTCATCAGCAGCCATACGGTGTGTTCGTGATCGACGCCGGCGTCTGCTATTTATGAATTGCATATCAAAACCTCTACGGAGCAAGTGCAATGCAAACTCATCTTTTGTTCTGTGTGCCATGCAACGACAGTCACGACACGGACATGATGCACTGTCTCTTGGATACTTTCCTTCAAAAGTTTCCTCCATGAATTTCTCAAATCCAACCAGCCATTTATCAGCGGACTGAGGCAACAGCATCCAACTATGATCATCTCTATCATCCATTGGACAAAATCAACCAAAACACCAGGCTGCTAGACAACAATTTTTAAAAAATTCCTAACAATGGCAAAAGGGTGCGCCATCAGTAATAAATTCTACCAAGCCTTATTACGTAACATCAAAACATGTATAAAGTGATGAGCTATGCATAGTAGCGATGATATATACCTTGATGGACAAATTCTCCCTGTGAAAGCGCGTGATGCTGACCTAGATATATGGACGGCGTGTAACAGGAGAAGCTTTGGCTACCAAAATAGCATGAATACACGTCGAGATACATCAAGCAAAAAAATTGTCATATATATCTACTAAACTGACCAGTGGTCATCATAACAATTGTAAAACAAAAAAAATAAGAAGCACAACATTGGGTGGATCAGCACACACATGATCAATAAACAACACAAATAGATAAATTGGATGCCGACATATATGCAGTCTCTAACGTTTTGACACAAAAACTACTCGAAATCAGAAATCCAGACTCAATTTCACGCATGTGATCAATCATACCAACAGATTTCTTCTTTCCTGCCAAAATATATGTTAATCGCCCTTATGCGTGGAGGAGTAGTAGCTTGGGGAGGATCGCCCTCTTGCTTTTCTTCAAATCAATACTTGTGGCATAGGTGATCAGTGCGTGCTGCCGTGGTCGTGCGATCGATGAAACCAGCGGCCACGTCGAGAAGAAACAGGATCGAGAGAGATATCACCCTCCTGCCCTCCGTGAACTTGCAAAACCTGAATACACGGACATGGATCACAATGGTATCATTTTTTTTCTAAATCTCGGGATGGCAGCTCGTATAGATGAAAGCGTCGTGTCCGATCTGACATGGGATCGAGACATAGTCCATGAGTTGGACTCGGTTTCCCCTATCTCGTCATACTTTCGGGATAAAAAGCATTGCTTGCTTACAAAAGCCACGGAAATTGGCATAGCTCAGTGGTTATCATGCAACGTGAGTTTCTAAATGTGTGAAGGTTCTAGGTTCGAGTCCTAGCAAAAGCACATTAGCACTTTATTTTTTCAAAAAGTCTCTAATAAGTTTTGTGTTACTAAACCACTACTAGGAAGGAAACTCCTACACGTCACTTGATGTTTGAACCCCCTCTCTCCTAATCGTATTCAGGTGTTCTCCAATTGGAAATAAAAAAACACAACCAGTACACAAAGAAACTTTAAGGAAACAAAATATTGAACACAAAGAAAACTTCTAAAAAAGGATTTTTTGACCTCTGCGTAATCCTTTTTTTATAGTTTTCCAGATAATTCTATTTTGGAAATATAATATTCTTTATTTGTTTTCTCTAAATTCTTATCATATAAATATCAACAACAACAACAAAGTGTTGCAATTCGATCTTTGTTCGTTGTGATATCTAAAACTTATTACAACAAATATAGTATACGTTGCAATTTCCGAGATGTGTCTTCGCAACAACCACACCTTGCATTGCAACAACCGAGATTTCATTGCAACATTTGATATTTTTATTGCAATATCATTGACTATTTTGCAACACATAGAAGTACTAATAACAACAATACAAATTCGTTGAGACATGGACCACTTGCAACCATGCCAATATAGTGTTGTTATACCTTCCTCATAATTACAACACAAAAATATCTCTCGTTGCAATAATATTCACTCTCTTGCAACACACAAGAGTACTAGTAACAACAATATACATCCATTGCAACATGGACCCCTTGCAACCATGCCAAAATAAGCGTCGCGACATGTTCATGGTAATCACAAGGAACAAAAAGAAAATGTTGCAATAACATCAACTCTCTTGCAACAAACAAAAGGACTAGTTGCAACAATATATATCTCGTTGCGACATGGACCACTTGCAACCATGTCCAAAAAGCGTCGCAATACCTTCCTCTTAATTACAATGCAAACATATTACTTGCGTTATATTTAACTTATTGCAACATCCACAAATTAAGTCGCATCAGTACAAAATGGGTGGCAATATGTCTACCTAAGGCAACCAAAAATGACTACTGTAGCAATAAACCCCATATATTGCAACCAAAATCACGTTGTTGCAACACAAACCTTGGCATTAGCCTGGATTTCTTGTAGTGCAAGTTATCCAAAGCTCGCCTTTTCTTTTGGACTAGGTTCTCGTTGTTAATGTGGATCAACAATTCGTCCACATCGAGACCGTCGTCAAAGTCCTCGCTTTCATTGACAAGTTCGGACCATCCGTGTGACCTGATATCGTTGCATATTATGTGCTACTTTCAGCCCTCACCCTACGCTTGTCGTGGTCAACTCTTGCTCTTATCACCTCTTCGACGTGGTCACCTTGTGCATGAGGTCCTATTTCGCCGTGTTTTATCTACATATATGTTGGTATTTCTTACGTCACGAATAAATCCGCAAGCGCACGGAATACCGTTGTAGCACTTCACCCGGGAGTATTCCAAGGTATCGTATTTATATCCGCGAGGGAACGGAGTATTTCTGCAACAAGGTTAGTTTACCCAAGGACAACCAAGACAACGTAGCAAAATAGGGTCGAGAGGGTGACTCTTATCTATTTATCCTTTAAAGGTAGACGAACGCAAGCTAGACTTGTTTACTTCGGGCACCGTCTTAGGCTTGGTCCGCCAAGCCACTCCGGTCTACGAAAGCTCTACTATGTACCCGAACGTGGAGGGTTCCTTTGGATGACAGGGCTGTCACTTCCTGCCACCTACCTCTACAAACCGTGGGGCACACAGCAAACAAAGGCGATCTCCAGCCTAGACACCACGTCTATGCTATTGACCACTACTCTAGCCTCGGCCTAGAACTGAGTTCAGAAAGCTAGAGTACTTCTTGCGAAGCGATGATCCCGTAAACAAGTATAACAAGAATTACGTCTAACACAAAGATATGTCACGATAGATAAGTAGATCACCACGTATAAATCACCAAAAAGAGTGTTTACACGCCAAGGTAAAAGAAAAGGAAATACTACTCCACTTTACAAAAGGGAGGAACACTCCTTCCTCTTCCTTGCCCTCTCTCCTATTCTACTAAAATACAAGAGGCCCTTGGCCTAAGGATGAGAGTTTTGTCTTGTATCTTGATGTTGGTGGTGTCTTGAGAGAGGGGGTGTAGCCCTTTATTTATAGCCTTGGAAGGTCGGCAACTTGGAGGCGGTTCCGGACGTCGGTGGCATTAATTGCAGGTGGAACCGACCTCCGGACGTCGGTGACAAACCGCCGAGAGAAAGATGGGCCGGGGGGTCCACCAGCGGTTCGGCCGAACCCACTAGGGTGGTTCGGCCGAACCGGCCTGACTCCCCTGGGCCCGGTTCTTCTCTCGTGCCTTCCTCTGGCTGTGTAATGGCCCAATCCACTTGCTTGGTTTGATGTTGAGGCTCTGTTTTGTGGTTTTGGGCTTTTGGACTATATTCTTTAGTCCGGGAAAATCCGTCGATTGCAAAGTCCATGTTTCGTGCATGTTTTCCCTGTTTTCATATGAATTGCACCTGCATTCATAATTTCACCAAGACTAGTGGAAATTGTTAGAAATAAACCCTATGTCTACTCTTGGTGATGGTGTTTGGTTCGGAAAGGTGCAATATGTTGACGGTAAAAATAGACCATAAGGACCGTCAACAATGTTTACGCTTCCGCAAAGACATTATCAAGTATTGTAAAATCACACTTCACTTATGTATTGTAAATCCGAAATTTGAACAATGGATTGTAATACTTAAGAGATTATGTATGAAACTTGTTACTCAAGTAGTGTTCTCTATGTAATAAAATGCTGAATGTATTCCCGATGTATGTGCAATGAACGTTCGCTTCGTCGAACGTCTCCCGATACGATCCCGTGCGACAATCCCTCTCGCCTCGCGAGGTAGGGGTGTCACAGCTGGTATCGAGCCGTGTCGGGATATGCCGTACACTACGGGTCATACTAAAAATCACCAACACATTTATACGGTGAGGAACGATATAGAAAGCCCAAGTAAGGTCTACAGTAGAAATAGAAGTGGCAAACTAACCCTGGGTTATGCTTGTTTAAATTTTTGCAACTACGGCCCGGCCCAGGTATGTTTGCAATTTACATTAGCGCTCCGTGCCCGCGGAAGTTATAATACGGGACAATGTTGGCTCGTGGCAATCCACGGGGCGGTTCTTTCTATGAACCGTTACTAGGAGAAAGATGATGATGATGAGGAAGATGATGAGATTGTGGAACATTTGTTTTCATAGTTTCTTTTGAATTTGATGTAATGTTTCTGAAATGGTCTCTTGCAGGTACGCTAACCACGAAATTTAGATCGTGTAGTTCCCGCGATGAGATCGTGTGTGTGTTGCCACAAAAAGCGAGTGGTCGGCTATATATAGACCGATCACGTGTTTTATTTTGGAAAGGACGTAGGTTAACGGCATTTCATGTCATCATTCATGCCATGCATCGCAAATTGCATGAGATAATTGATCAAGAATGCAAAAACACGGTCTCGAACGACTCACTAAAATCTCAACACAAGTCGTGCATGATATCCAAAAATCGGGCAGAAAACCCCACCCGGTCGAGAACTAAACCCTAACCGATTATCGTTTTCACGAAAACGGTCATAACTTTTAAATCGTTCACTCAAACAAAACGATTAAAAACAATCCGGAAAGCTCATAACACGTTCCCTCACCCTGGCAGGATAATCCAAGTAAAAGTAGAGTGGAATCATACTAAAAATGACTTACCCGAAAACCTGGCAAAAGGTTGCCAGATTTCGCCGAATCGCCGGATTGGCAGATTCGGGTGCCTCACGAAAACCGCGATAACTTTTGAAGTACTGATCCAAATAAAACGATCTACCCCATTCTGGAAAGCTCGTGTTATGCCCCACATTTCATCTAATATCAGGTCAGCAAGGAAAATTCGTTAAGCCGGTCAAATAAGCAAAAACAGAGAGCTAATTCTGAGTTTCTGCCGTTTCCAGAAAATCTGGCAGAAAATCTGTCGAGCCGGAAATCGCCATATCTTTTGATCCGCTTAAGATTTTTCCGTGTTTTAGGATGCGTTGGAAAGCTTAGGAAATATTCTAGCATCTGGTCATAAATTTTGGGAAATTTTACTGTACAAACAGAGACGAAATTGGGGAAAAACAGAGAGGGTTCAGAACCAGTTACGTTGTAAAGGATGTCAGTTTCTTTCTGTCTTCTTTTCAGCATGTCAATTGAGCTTTTATTTACTCAAATTATTGATAATAATGCTGCTTAAAATATGTCCCTAACCATGATCTATAGATGGATGCAAGACAACTTATGACTGAAAGGAATCAGCTGAGATCTGAGGTGGAAGACCTCACTGATCGTCTCACCGATGTCACGGACGACTACTACTCAGCAAAAGAGGAGAACAAGCAGCTGACCGCCCGTGTCACCGAGCTGGAGCAGGAAAATGCTGCCCTGACTGCACGTATCAAGGAAGTGCAGGATGACCTTATCTTCAGCGACAACCTACGTGTCGTCGCGGATAGGGCAAAAGAAAGAGCTGAGCAGGAAAAGGCAGAACATGAGCAGATGGCTACGTTCTGTGATGAGGAACGGATTGAGGCGCTAAATGAGCTGAATGCAGCTAAGACATCTATTACTCAGAAGGATGAGACCATTTACTCTCAGCAAGCCACCATGCAATTCCTGCATGGACAGCTTCAGACCGCACAAACCAACATGGACCAGCTGTTCACAGAGATAGGGAATCTCCAGCACCAGTTGGCCGCGTTACAGCAGCACCACCAGGCGTTGCTGGCCGCTCACTGGAACCTGTTACAGCCACCACCGCCGGAGAACAATGGTGACGACGCTGCTAGCGATGCTTCCGATGTGAACAACCCGGAAGACACCGACAGCGATGCTTAGACTACTAGCTAGTGCTAAGAAAGGAACTTGTAAAATTAATGGTAGGGTACTAAAGAACAAGAACTAGTGGCTTGTACGTACGTAAGGACGTAGTGGTCGCTGTGTTTTGGGTAGGCTGACAGCATAGGAGGTATGGATGACTAGCTAGGCCGGAAAATCCTGGACGTATAACCCCGCGCTAAGAAGTGTTAATATCGTGCGCTTTTTGTGTACAAATGGGTTGCACCTTGAAATATATATGAACCACTAAGCTTATGTTTAATGAATATATGTCTCGTTCTGTCAAATTCAGAATCATAAGAAAATTTTACTAAGTTTGAATGGTCTGAAATTGTGAGTAAAATTTCCTGGTTTCATCAATTCCAGATCATGGAAATTTAACCTCCCAGGTTATGCAATCTGAAAATCTCATACCGAAACAGTTACTCCATCAATTTCAACACCTGATGAAATTTTCCTCCTATGGATTGCCTTCTAAATTTCATGTTCATATCATGTCCCTTAATTACTATCATTGTCTATGGCTCCGAAACGCTGAGACTAATGGTGTAATTAAATTGTGTGGCAGATGGTGAACACTCGTCGCACGGTGGATAATTCGGGGAGGGTGCTTCATCGCAGCCACCTCCTCCACCACCGTTGACTGCTGTGGAGCAACTTGTTCATAATCAGAACGAGATGTTTCGGCTGTTCCTGGCGAGCCAGAACAATAATGCCCAGGCAGCAGCTCCTCCACCGCAGCCCCGTCCCACCTCTTACGGGGATTTCTAGGCGACTCAACCGCCGTCTTTCTCGAAGCCAAGGACCCCCTGGAAGCAGATAATTTTCTGCGTATCGTGGAGTCCAAGTTTGCTCTTCTGAATTGCACCGAGCACCAGAAGACTCTATTTGCAGCACAGCAGCTCCGTGGGTCGGCTAGTGCGTGGTGGGCAAACTACACCGCTGCACTCCCCGCGGATCACCAGGTGCTATGGCCGGAATTCTCGGCAGCCTTCCGTGCACACCACATTCCTGACGGTGTCATGAGGAGGAAGCTTCAGGAATTTGTTGACCTGAAGCAAGGCTCCGAGTACTGTGCAAGAGTATGCTCGGAAATTCAACTATCTTGCTCAGTATGCTTCCTATCATGCTGACACGGATGCTAAGAAGCGTGAGTGCTTTCGGAAGGGTCTAAATCCGAAATTGCAAGACCGCCTCGCTCTCTTGAATGGCACATTCAATGAATTGGTTAGTGCAGCCATTGTGCAAGAGGACGCCATTCGCGTCAATCAGGATGACAAGAAGAGGAAGCGCACCGCGGGAAGTTCATCCGGTGCGCCACCTCACAAGTTCAAGCTTGCAGTGACCAGCCCCACCGGTCAGAAATTCCGTGTCCCAGTGCCTCCACCGGGTGGGCAACGCACTACCTTCCAGCAGCCTTATCGTGCGCCCCACCACTCCTATCAGCACCGTGGTCACCAGCACATCCCGCAGCAGCATAACCAAGGTGCCAGGCCATCCCCGCAGCAGCCATGCTTCAACTGCGGCGGCATTGGTCACTTCATCGGAGAATGCCCACATCCTCGCCGCAACAATGGCAACAACGGTGGGAATAATCAGCATCCGCACCACCGAGGCAATAATGGCAACAATAATAACCGCGGCAACAACAACAACAATCACAACAAAACCCCCACCAAGACCGGCCGTGTAAATTTTACTACGGTCGAAGATGTGCAAGCCGGAGAACCGGTCCTCTCGGGTATGTTTTCTATATCCGGACATTCCGCTCTTATTCTTTTCGATTCCGGCGCCACGCATGATTTCATCAGCCAAGCATGTGTGGATAGGTTGCATCTATCATCCACCATCTTGCAAACTCCATACACTATCACGTCTCCCGGTGGCCTCATCCACACAAGCCGAGAAGCGAGAAACGTCTCTCTTGATTTAGCCGGAAAAATATATCCTTCTAGACTAATTGTTTTAAACGGTCAAGGAATAGATGTGATATTAGGAATGAAATGGATGAGACGTCATAAAGCTGTTTTACACATAGATACCCGGGAAGTGCATTTAAATTCGCCTCTGCACGGCCCGTCTATCCTCTCATTGCCGTGTCCAAAAATTTTAAGAACCCAAATTCAGCACCTAGAAGGAAGGAAACTAGAAGACATACCAGTAGTGTGTGAGTTTCCCGATGTGTTCCCGAATGATTTACCGGGCATGCCACCTGATCGGGAAGTAGAATTTAAAATTGAACTTCAGCCCGGAACCGCACCGATATCTAGAAGACCATATAAAATGGCTCCAAACGAATTAGCTGAACTTAAAGAGCAACTCAACGAACTTCTAGACAAGGGGTACATACGCCCAAGTGCTTCGCCTTGGGGCTGCCCCGCCCTTTTTGTGAAGAAGAAAGATAAATCACTAAGGTTATGTGTTGATTACCGACCCCTCAATGCGGTGACCATCAAAAATAAATACCCCCTCCCACGCATTGATATGCTATTCGATCAACTAGTCGGTGCAAAAGTATTCTCAAAAGTCGATCTTCGCTCCGGCTACCACCAAATTAAAATTCGGCCGAGAGGACATTCCTAAAACCGCTTTCTCTACGAGATATGGACTTTTTGAATATCTCGTAATGTCTTTTGGATCGACAAATGCACCGGCTCATTTCATGTACCTCATGAACTCGGTATTTATGCCGGAACTGGACAAGTTCGTGGTGGTATTCATTGATGATATCCTCATTTATTCCAAGTCGGAGGAAGAACATGCTGAACACCTCCGCATTGTGCTTCAACGCCTACGAGATCACCAACTTTATGCAAAATACAGCAAGTGTGAATTTTGGTTGGATCGAGTTCCATTCTTGGGTCATATCATCTCAGCTGAGGGAATTTCCGTCGATCCAAGTAAAGTTGTCGACGTGTTAAATTGGAAGACTCCCAAGACCGTCAAGCACATCCGTAGTTTTCTCGGACTTGCGGGATATTATCGGAAATTCATTCCAAATTTTTCTATCATCTCCAAGCCAATGACCAAATTGTTGGAGAAGGACTCTACCTTCAAGTGGAGCCCGAGTGTGAAAATGCCTTCCAAACCTTGAAGAAGCATTTAACCACCGCTCCCGTTCTAGCTCAACCCGACATCAACAAGCCGTTTGACGTATATTGTGATGCGTCCGGCATAGGATTGGGTTGTGTTCTCATGCAAGAAGGCCGAGTCATTGCCTATGCCTCCCGCCAACTCCGCAAACATGAGAAGCACTATCCTACTCATGATCTTGAATTGGCATCGGTGGTTCTTGCTCTCAAAACTTGGAGACATTATCTCTTGGGAAATCTGGTGCATCTCTATACCGATCATAAAAGCCTCAAATATATTTTCACGCAGCAAGAATTAAACATGAGACAACGAAGGTGGCTGGAATTGATAAAAGATTATGAATTGGAAATTCATTACCACCCCGGAAAGGCTAATGTGGTTGCCGATGCATTAAGCCGTAAACACCAATGCAACCAAGTTGAAATCTGCTCTATGGAAAACTGCAGCAAATCTGAAAATGACAGTAATCCTTGTCTTCATATCATTCCCTATGGTGCATTACATAATTTGGCTCTTATCCCTACTCTACGAGAAGAAATCATTGCTGCCCAGAAAACGGATGAAGGTATGGAACACATCCGACAGAAGTTGGGTACCGAAAAGGCTAAGTGTTTCCGTCAAGATGAGGAGGGAGTTCTGTGGTTTAATAACCGTCTCGTTGTTCCTAAGAATATGGAACTACGGAAGAAAATTCTTGACGAAGCCCATCTCTCTAAGTACTCCATACACCCCGGTAATAACAAAATGTACCGTGGGCTGAGAGAAAAATTTTGGTGGACTCGCATGAAGCGAGAAGTGGCTCGTTACGTTGCCGAGTGCGACACTTGCCAACGAGTCAAGGCTGATCATCTAAAGAAAGCCGGACTATTGCACCCATTGAAAATTCCCGCTTGGAAATGGGAAGACATAGCCATGGATTTTGTTGTTGGATTACCTCCCACCTCCAAGAAACATGATTCCATATGGGTAATCGTCGATAGATCGACGAAATCAGCACACTTTATTCTGGTACATACCACCTACGAGTGCTAAGAAGTATGCTGAATTGTATATTACCCGTGTGCTATGTTTACATGGTGTGCCAAAGACCATCATTTCAGATCGCGGTCCGCAATTTGTTTCTCGATTTTGGGAACAATTGCATGCTAGTCTTGGTACTACCCTAATCCGGAGCTCTGCATATCATCCTCAAACAGATGGACAATCGGAAAGGTTGATTCAATATTTGGAAGATATGTTGAGAGCTTGTGCTTTGACGCAAAAGGGAAATTGGGATGATCAGTTACCATTCATTGAATTTTCCTATAACAACAGCTATCAAGAAAGCTCCGGAGTCACTCCTTTTGAGGCGTTATACGGACATTCTTGCCGTACGCCGTTAAACTGGTCCGAGTCGGGCGAAAGAATAATATTTGGTCCGGATATCGTTGAGCAGAGCCGAGGAAAAAGTGAGGGAGATACAAGCTAATATGAAAGCTGCTCAATCCCGCCAAATAAGTTATGCAAACAAAAGGAGACGCCCGCTGGAATTCGAGGTGAATGATCAGGTTTATCTTCGGGTCTCTCCCAATAAAGGTGTGTCACGTTTTGGTATAAAAGGAAAACTTGCTCCCCGCTACATTGGACCATTCCCAATTGTGGAGAAGTTTAGCCCCGTGGCATACCGGTTGCAATTGCCGACAAACTTGGAACGTGTGCACAACGTGTTCCATGTGTCGCAACTCAAGAAGTGTCTAAAACCACCCATCGATGTGGTCATCTCCGACACCGAGCAATTGCAAGATGATCTATCTTATCCAGAAACTCCCGTCCGGATCCTCGATAAAAAGGATCGTGTTACTCGCAACCGCACTATCACCTTCTATAAAGTGCAATGGAGTAATCACACCGAGGACGAAGCCACTTGGGAACAGGAGGAATTCCTGGATAATCATTTCCCCGAGTTCATGGCTTCACAATCGAGGTAACGACGCACCTCCCTTCGACCACTCTTTTATCGACCGTAATCTCGGGACGAGATTTCTTTAAGGGGAGGGCTGTGACACCCCGTGTCACAAATTCACAATGTTACTGTGCTAACAGGAGAATTGCATGTGCAAAGCAAAAATCATCTCGGCTAGTCACATGAAATAATAGGTTAAAGTCCTATTAGGGTTTTATTTTTCCCAAAACCCTAGCTTTTGAGATCTCAAACTTTCTCCAAAATGGTAACCCCAAATTTTTGCACAATCTGGTAGAACACATCAAGACATGAATTTAGGACATTTTTCCTGAATTTTTGGGACAGCACAAATCCCTAGAAAAATACAACTCTAAGCAGAAACAGCACCCGTTCAACAATTTTTGTGAATTTTTACATTTCGAATTTGAACTTCGGCCTATAAGGAAGGTTGTTCCACATAATCCAAAGGAACCACAGAAATTTTGGTTTGCAAAAATGTCAAAAGGATCAAATTCTATGAGCCATTTACAGAGGAGGACAGCAGTGGCAAAACTGTAAATTGTGAGAATAACAATTGAACAGGGGCCGACACAGTGGCCGGGGCCACCGTCAGCGGCGTTCGCCGCCGGCGCCCATGCCGGTTAGGCGCCGCCCGTCCTCGCCAGCGCTGTGCCCTCACCACGCGTCGTCCATCGTCCGGGTAGCTTCGCTCGAAGCGTGCGCGCTCGGCCGTAGATGGCGGGGAAGAGGATCCGCCATGGCCGCCGCCCGAGCCATTTCCCCGTGCGCCGCCCCCTCTGCAGTTCCACGCTCCACATTTGCGCGCAAGCACCTCGCCAAGTCCCCGAGTAGCTCTAGCCCCGGTCCCCAACCTCCTCCTCTCCTCCGTGAGCGCCAAGCGCCAAAAATCCGAGAAGAGCTCCATGTCCGCCATTAACGCCGGCGAACTCGATTGAGCGGTGCTCGGGTGAGCTCATGCTGCGTCTCTGCCTCCGGAAGATGCGCAAGAACCCGACCGACCCCCTGCTCCTTCCCGGGTCAAGTCGAGCCGGGACGGTGAAGAAATTTCCCTTCTTCTCCGCCGCCGGTCACCGCGCCCCGCCACCCCGTCGACGCCAGCAGCCTCCGGACCACCTCAGCCTGCACCGACCCCGCGCCGTTCGTCTCCGTGCGAAGGTGCAGCTCTACGACCCAACCGTTCCCTTCCTCTCACCCCGGCGAGCACGAGCTCCCACGCCGGAGCCGCCGCGACCGCCATACCTCGACGCGAGCTAAGCTCCGTCCATTCCTCGCCTCGCCGCCATCGCCGTAGATGCGCCGTGGAAAATCGTGCCCAGGCGGCCAAGCCCGACCCCTACGGCGAGCCCTAACGCGCCGCCGGTGAGCTCCGCCGCCGCTCCGGCGAGCCCCTCCCGCGCGCGACACTTAGCGAAATATTTGAAACGTGCTGAAACTTCGTAGCGGTTAAGGACTTTAGAAAAATCATAACTCGAGTTATACGCCACGGATTTGAACGATTCAAAGCGCATTGGAAAGCTTACAACTTGTACTACATCATGATGTACATGAACACCTAAGGTTATATAGTAAAAATTAATGTTTGAGCAAGATGAAAATGCTATCACGACCAAGCTGCTTAACAAGATTGCATTTTAAAAATGATGTAACTTCTGGACCCCGGATCCAAACTTCATGAGCAAGGTCTCTTTGGAAAGTAGATAACTTGAACTTTAACGTAGTAACATAATCCCAGTACTTCATGTGTAGAAAAATAAAGATTTAAGCACTCTAAGATGCTAATCCGTTATGCCTGCGTGACAACTTGCCGTTTTTGAAATTCCATAACTTTTTGAATATAGCTCCAAACGAAACAGCTATAAGCTCGTTGTAAACTTTGAATTATGTACCTTACATTAACCAACATGAGTCACCTAAGTTCTATAGCAAAATATTAAGATTTGGACACCTTAAGATGGCTTCACCAGCAGCCTGTCAACCCCGACTTAGATAAAATGGCTGAGTTTTGGCTAAACTCAAATTTGCCTTTTTACTTTCTGTTATGGCTAGATAATTTTTCACACTTACATGGCACAATTAAACAGGTCATTGTCACGTTTATCTTTTTGGGCAAGAACGGTCATATATGGTGTAGGTTACTCATAGCAAACTCACATGAAATGATGAGTACTTGTGTGCACGTTGTATAACGAAGTGATAAAACTTCATCCTAAGAAATGAGCATCAACCTCTTGCATACTAAGTAATAAGGAATTATACCCTATCTTCTTGATCTCAAAAACCAGCATGTACATTTATACTGAATGATGGAAAGTTTACCTAATTAGAAGGTTGTCCCCACGAAACTAACCACCCTTACCATCATCATGACCATATCATCACCACTCCGAACATGTTTAATTTATGCAAACGTCTTGTTACACTATGTTATTGAGGAAGTTCCATGAACTATATAAATACAAATTCATCCATTACTCATACACTTCATATGCACTCATATAGGAATTCCGACCGGAGTCGAAGATCAAGGAGGGCACCGACTTGAAGTGAGCGAGTTCGAGTGTGCTGACTATGAGCCGAATCAAGGCAAGCCCCGGAGCATGACCTATGTTTAAAGTCTCTTTATTTTCACATACGTCTATGGTGTACTCGTGCATTTAAGTTTAGGAGTTGCTCGGAAACCTAGTTGCACTAGCTTTCTATACCCCGTGGTCTTGGTTACGTATAAGCCTAATCGCTAGTGCTATGCTTAATAATTTTATCGGTAGCAACACCGAGTGATTTGGAGATCACTCGGTCTAGGGATTAAATTTTTTTTGGTTACCCTCACATGATTAATTGGAGACCGTACGGGGAAGAGCATGTGTAGGATGCGGTGACAAGGTTGGCCCTTGTTCGCCATAGCCCCGTATGTGTCGGTTAAGGACCGTTCGTTGTGACTCCGCGAGCAAGTATTGAGTTGTGTACCAAATGCATACCTTCGTATGGGAGTTGGTAAACTGATGTAACTTGAGAGTCGTAGTGTTGGACGGTCACTCCACCCTTTGTGCAATGTGTTGGTCACGGTGGATGCACGGGTTTGTGAGTAGATGGAGGGTGTGTTATTACCCTTGGACCCGACGCTACCGTGGTTGCATGTGGAATGCACACTCGGAGGGCGGACCCGGCTCATATCTATGATAATCTTGTGAAAGGTGGCCATACGTGTTCTTAAATGATGCGTATGTCGTGCATTTGGGTTTCCCTGCAGGGTGTAAATCGATATATATCGCCGTCCCTCGCGGTGATGAGTACCACTTGTCTCGAGCAGATTGCATCGTAGTAATAAGAGAACATGATGATTAAGCTGGCTGTTTTTGAATATTCAAATTATGTATTGCAACCATGCTTGTTAGTCTTGCTCACAAAAATTTATGATTATGTTTCCACCCTCTTAATTGGCTAAAATATGAGTTAGACAAATACTTTAAGTGCTGTTTTTGCAAGTTCCCGCAAGCCAGGTCAAGCCCCCTGCATGTTAGTGTCGGTTCTTAGAACCATTTTTGACGGGTAAGCCTTGCGGAGTATATTAGATACTCAGGGTTTGTGTTGAAACTATTTTCAGGATTCCCGCAGCCCGATTATTGTGATTGCTGCGGGAAGTTTGTGTGTCAAAGCGAGGAACCTCGGGAGTGGACCGTGGAGTGGGTTCCCGCTTCCCCGACTCAAGAGTGAGGCCATGCCGTATGGGCTGGTGTGGTTCTCCTAGTTAACTATATATATGTATCGTCGAGATGTTTACGCTTCCGCAAAGACATTATCAAGTATTGTAAAATCACACTTCACTTATGTATTGTAAATCCGAAATTTGAACAATGGATTGTAATACTTAAGAGATTATGTATGAAACTTGTTACTCAAGTAGTGTTCTCTATGTAATAAAATGCTGAATGTATTCCCGATGTATGTGCAATGAACGTTCGCTTCGTCGAACGTCTCCCGATACGATCCTGTGCGACAATCCCTCTCGCCTCGCGAGGTA
>JAUNZO010002314.1:0-11238 GCA_031894775.1 Chloris gayana
TCTTTTTGTCACTCTATGTCTCCTTCTGCTACTTTATAAATAAGGGAACTAGGTCCCACTTGTAATTTAAGAATGGCTAGATAGATCTAAGGCTACTCCCAGTGGGGAGTTTCATTTCATTGTTTCTAAGATGCCACATAAGCAACAAGGGTGAATGAAATACCTCATGCAATGCATAGTTTCATTTTGTTGTTTCCTAGATAACACATGCAAGAGAGAAATGTCTTGAAAACAGTGTAGAGATGGTTTTATCTAGATAAATCTCTTTCTTCTCTCTCCTTATTAATTTCCTACCACATCAGCAAAATTGCTTACATGGCAGCTCATTTATTGAAAATGAAACTCCCATTAAGAGTTGTCTAAGGGTGCGTTTGGCACGACTTATGCACAAAGTGCTTATAGCGCTTATACTGCTTATTATGTCAAAACTGCTTATAGTGCTTATTGTACATAAGCAGTCAACCCGTTTGGTAAAACTGCTTATGCTTATCCATCAAAACTGCTTATTCACACACATAAGCACTATAAGCTACGTTTTGCTGCTTCACTCAAAGTGCTTATGCTAGTACAAAATTACAAAGTGCTTATAAGTGCTTATACACATAAGCAGTTTTACTATTTTGCTGTTTGGCACTTCAAAGTGCTTATTGAGCATAAGCAGTTTCAATAAACACTTCTATAAGCCGTGCCAAACATACCCTAAGTCTTCAAAGCATAAAGTGGTAGGCTATTCTTCAAAAAATAAAGTGGTAGCTACGATAAGCTTAATTACTGACAGCTTGGAGCAATCACATGGCTTACACGTAGATGTCTACAACTTCACATTGAAGATATGTTAGCCCAATGATTCAACGAGAACCAAGGAGTCCTTGTGGAAGGCATTTGTTGTGCATATATATCTGAAAACGAATCATATAGTTTTTTTTTTTACATTCTAGGGATATCTTTAGTCTATCAGATAATAGGAATGATTGGGAATCACGAACATGCATCAAAGCAGTAGGAGACCGTTTGTTTCTCTGGATGCCAAGATCCTCGTATACAAGATTCCCTGCACATTGTTCAAATAATTTTAATGATAACCATTGCTTCAAAAAAATTAACACCTAGGAAGAACTAGGTAGCTTTGTATTAAGAAGGAACTGGACACCCAAATCCGAGCAGAAAAAAAAACTCGAATCTTGGTGTTGGATGTGCTTGCTCACACCAATTAGTTGTGTCGAGCTCTGATCCTGACAACTGTAGGTTCCTTCACTGTGGTATTGGGCTCTAATCTTGGCAATCACAACCTTTTAAATCCACATGATTGATACTTGCATGCCACATAAGTTCTCACTTCTCATTATTATTGTAGCCACATTGAAGAAAGGCACTTTCTTTCAATTTCTTGTCATCCAATGGTCATACTCTATAATATGTTTGGTGATAATATTTAAGCAGTCGTTTTCATACAACACACTGGTCAATCAGGTGTTGAAAGTCGTTGACTTGAGTATGCTTGTGCTTGTCGGCACCGTGTGAAATAAACATGCATCTTTGTGGAGGAAGCAATACTCATAGTTTATACAAATTCTTCATAGATAACATGTTTATCTTTTGTTTAAGCGTGTCAAATTGCTTTATCTCAACTAACCACTCATTCAAGGAGTGCTTTATCCAGTAGGATTGCTGTTGATGGCCCAAGCAGTTCTAAGGTGACAGATCAGCGTCCATTTTGCTCTATGGCTCTGGTTCACACAAAGTGGAGGGGATCAAAACCGGCTAGTGAACAACTAAATTATCATTTGTGAGTGCGGACAGAATATATATGCATATAGCTACTCAATTACTTTGCATTTAAGCTTAGATGATTCTTTCTTTCTTTTTTGTTTAGTATTGTGTCCAGGTCCTTATCTCTCTTTGAGCTATATAGTTAATCATGTTGCTGTAACCACATATCTTAATTCCTAGTTGCTATGCTTTCTCCATGGATCTGTTAATGGCGGCCATCCTGTATGAAGGATACACATAAATCGATTACATTACATTGATTAAGAGGTATTCATGTCTCTCACTTTGTTTGATGCAAGGGCTGAGATTTCTCTAAATAAACATAAATTTGTCAAGCCAAAAAATGTGAATATTATTCTTGCTGCTCACATCAGTGCACTTTGTAGCTATTGTCTCATTGTGTGTTTTGCATATGGACCTGTGCTTCATCCAGGTCCTGCAAAGTCATTAATCTGTAGTCCATAGAGGTCAACTAGATAATCACTGCTTGAATGTACACACTGCAATCAGACAGGATGACTTAGATCTTACTGGTGGAAACCTATAGTGTGTACCACCCAGTACTATCCATGATAGCTTTGGCTTGAAGAGGCTGCAAGTTATATAACTCGCAAGTAGCTCAGCATTTGTTTCATTTTGTAATCCTCTCACCAGACAAATCAGAGTTTCATTTTATATGCAATTCTTATCACCATCCTTGCATATGTATTAATTAGTATAATATAATTATGCAGACAAGAGATGGTGCTCCGTGGGGGCCCTCTGATTCCCAGGGAAACCCACTGAGATACATTCCACTTGCCACAAACAAAGAAGCTTCCAATTGTGCAGCTTGTAACTTTGCCAAGGCTTTTGTCTCAATTGGCTGGCAAGGACGAAAGAGGAAGCGTATCATGTCAAATAAAATAATTCACTCCATATTATTGGTCTTACAGAGCCTATAAATACTTGAGCACGACCCCAGCTTGCGATTCTATCTGAGGTAGACTATAAAGCACAACAAGCCCACCAGACTAGCTAGAGCAACATATTTGCACAGGGGTAGCTTCATCCAGACACCAAAGTGTTGACATGGAGTACTCAAGAAGGACACTGCTTCACACTCCATTCTCTGGTCCGAGCCAGCCCGTGACCGGAGCCACGCCGGAGGATGGTGGAACTTCTGGAAGCAACTTCGACGCGAACGTGGTCATGATCTTAGCTGTTCTTCTGTGCGCGCTGATCTGCGCGCTGGGGCTCAATTCGATAGTCCGGTGCGCGCTGCGGTGCTCGAGCCGGGTGGTGGTGGATCCCGAGCCTAACCCGGTGGCACGGATGGCTCAGAGCGGGCTGAGGAGGAAGGCCCTCCGAGCCATGCCGATCCTGCTCTACTCGCCTGGGTTGAAGCTCAATGCTGCCAGCCCCATGTGTGCGATCTGCCTCTCTGACTTTGAGGCCGGGGAGCATGTCAGGGCCCTCCCCAAGTGCAACCATGGCTTCCATGTCAGATGCATCGACCGGTGGCTGTTGGCGCGGTCGACATGCCCAACATGCCGGCAGTCCCTGTTCGGTGCGCCGCAGAAGGCCTCTGGCTGCTCCGAGCTGAACCAGGATACGCCTGGGCCTGTCCACTCTGTTCTTGTGCCACTCAGACCTGAAGGTTTTGTCACTCCTTATGATTTTTAGAGTGTTCCGTCAGTCTAGCTGTTAGTCTGTTACATGAAGGATAAAATTGTGGAAGAGTAGAACAGAGATCTCACTGCCAACCTGGCCTGTACATTGAGTAGTCTTCAGTAGAAAAAAAAGTTGTTCAGATTTCCCCAGTTTTTTATTTGCTATATATGTTAATGCCAAATGCTGCTGGCCGGAGAATGTGTGCCATGGAAAATACCAGGTGCCCGCCTGCCTTCGCATATCACATTTCAAGAATTCAAATGTGAATTTCCAAAGTGGAGAGGAAAGGAATGATTAGAGGTCTAATCATTTGGGCAGTGCTGCGCCACTATCATGGTGATTGCAGATCATGCTTTAGCTGCTAAGGTTCATGTGTGAGTGGGAGCAGCATATTCTACAGCCATTACGAAGAGATCAGGGCTTGTAAGTTGCACTCCACATACAGGAACGCTTGTATGTGCCGCCAGAATTGACATGTGAGCCCACCCCCAACTACACGAGATGCACATTGGTATAGCGTGTTCCCACAACAAGCTCTGATTGGCCAGTACTAAAGCCCCAGAGATATGCTGTGTCAAAACGCGATTGCGCTTGTGGTTTCCTTGTGTTTGCTCGAAAGCTAGGTGTGGCTAGTGGCCTTTGGAGAATCGGCTTCATTGGTTGTGTTTGTTCTCGATGAAAGCGAAAACTGGCAGGATGCCCTCCCACTCAGCGGAAAGATGTACAACGAGGCAAAAGAAAAGAGAGGAAGTATGTGTAGGTCCTTTTCAGAGCTTATATGTTCTTTCATCAAAAGAGACACTAGAACGTTATTAGTGTGACAAATTCTTTTGTTCTTTTGCACAAAGGTTGTACATGAAAGTATTTATGCATTATGGTGACCGAGAATTTTGTAATAGTACTAGTGATATTTGGAGGCCCCGCTACCAGATACTATCATCTGTCGTGGAAACGACGTTGGCCGCTCCATGCATGCAGCAATCACACCTTCGTTCCCGATGATCTTAGAACTGTGACAAATTAAGGTTAATTATTGGACGATCAATAAAAAGCTACTCGGGGATCACTTGTGTTCACCTGTTTCCGTGTACTACTTTCCAAATTGGAGGTAGGAAGTTAGGAACCATGTAGACGTAGAACGCGGAATGAGCCCAGATCCAGCCATGTGTTCCGTGTTGCGCTTTCTCAAGCAACTGGGGAAAAAGAGACCCGGCAACATGGCCGTGAGAAGGACGAAGGTAGTAGCCGAAAGCAAGGCGGTCAGTTCGTCGTACCAAAGATAAGCCGGTGATGAAGTGGAAGTTGCATCGTGTCATGGTCATGGCAGGCAGCCAGACCAGTCAATCGACGGTAGCCGTGTGCTCATCTTTTGCTCCCTCACTGTGTGCAACGCGGCACGAGACACGTGTACACACTTTCGGCCGTTGCACGCTCCCAGAATGGACCATGCAGCCAACGCGTCCCCCCGCGGGTAACTGGTGGGCCCGCCGATCCGCGTAAAGTTTGGCTGACCAATAGCGTGCTAGCATCACCCGTCGCGCGGATCCGCAGTGGCAAGGGCCTATCCGCACCGTCCATCTCCATCCGATGGTTCAAACCCACCCACCTCTCTCATCCGCCCCCGCGCGCCGCGCCTCCAAAAATTTCGCGATCCCGCCTTCGCCGCCGGCTACAAATCCCCCGCCCCGAGCGGCCACGAATCCTCACCTGCATTCGAATTCCCCACCCAAACAATCCTCCAACCTCATCTCGCGCCGCCGCTCTCGCTCCCTCCTCTCGGCTCCGATGGCCCGCACCAAGCAGACGGCGCGCAAGTCCACCGGCGGCAAGGCGCCGCGGAAGCAGCTGGCGACCAAGGCGGCGCGCAAGTCGGCCCCGGCCACCGGCGGCGTGAAGAAGCCGCACCGCTTCCGCCCGGGCACCGTCGCCCTCCGCGAGATCCGCAAGTACCAGAAGAGCACGGAGCTGCTCATCCGGAAGCTGCCCTTCCAGCGGCTGGTGCGGGAGATCGCGCAGGACTTCAAGACCGACCTCCGGTTCCAGTCCTCCGCCGTCGCCGCGCTGCAGGAGGCCGCCGAGGCCTACCTCGTCGGGCTCTTCGAGGACACCAACCTCTGCGCCATCCACGCCAAGCGCGTCACCATCATGCCCAAGGACATCCAGCTCGCGCGCCGCATCAGGGGCGAGAGGGCTTGATGAAGGGGCGCTGATTGTCCGTTCCTTGTCTCCTTCGTGTCCTTGCGTTGTAGTGTTAAAATCTAGCAGATGCGTGAGTCTTGCTTCTAGTGTTGGGATCTTGTAATGGTCTTGAACTGGCATCAATTGAATGGAATATGATTTGTGCTCTGCTAACGACTGTTCTTCTTCCAAGATTACATCTATGTGGATCTTCTGTACTCGTCATGAATGAAATCCGTCGGCTAATTTTGGTTTCAATTTGGCTTAATAAGAGATAAGAAATTTATCGCTTAAATTATTCTAGACACGCTTCTGTACAATCTCCTGTTGGGTGCATTGCTCTATTTGACCAGTGACTAGTGAAAGTAGTAGTTCAGGAGCTTTGTGTGTGTGCTGGATGAGTTGAAACTGGTCAACTAGAACCTGGCTCGGTACTGGGGTAATCACCTTGGATATTTGAAACCGCAGAGATTTTTTCGTGTTGCTGTGGTAGTCTCAATGTCGAGATTTAAACAGTTCAAGTATGCAGATAATTTTTTTAAGAAAATGCTTGATTGTGTAGAGATAAGCCTGAAATTTTGAATGAACAAGTAGTGTAGTAGTAGACGAGTAATACATAATTTAGAGAGTGCAGCCCTACAGCCCATTAAAACAAAACAAAAGGAAACCCAAATTACATATTGATCATCCAAACTATACAGAAGAGTAATTTAAACTAAAGTTCTGATGACAGTTTAACACACACAGTTGTATCAATATCACTGAATAGCTTGTCATTACCCATTCATTTGTTACACTACAAATATACTACTATGTGCTAGTACAATTTGTTGCGTTTGCTTGACAGAAACTGACATGTTATTGCGAGCTTCCTGCAACAGCTTGGAGTATTTTGGGGGTGGAGGAGCCGTGACATAATGTAGACCCTCGAGCATCTGAGTGACCTCACCCATTGTTGGTCGATCAGAATCTAAATCTTGGATGCACCAACATGCAACTTTGCATGCTCGTTCAACCTCTTCAATATTGACGTCTCCACACAGTTTGTCATCGACCAAACTCTGTACATCACCGTTTTGAAGGTTATTGGCAACTTGTAAAGGAAAACAATAATCATCGTAGCCACTGCTTGTACGTCCTCTAGATGAGTTTCTCCTTCCCGATACAATTTCTAACAGTACCATCCCATAGCTATAAACATCAAGTTTTGCTGTAACAGCGACTCCAGTAAGCCATTCGGGAGCCAGATAACCTACAGTTCCTCTCATTGTTGTCATGACTCTGCTAAAGTCCCTTGGCAAGAACTTGGCCATCCCAAAATCTGCAATTTTAGGAACGAATTCGGAATCAAGAAGTATGTTTTCTGGTTTTATGTCACAGTGTATGATACACTCCCGACAGCCCTCATGCAAGTAAGCTAGGCCTCTAGCAACGCCTAGGGCTATCTGATACCTGGTTCTCCAATTCAGAAATGTGGCACTGCTCTGAAATAGAAGAGCATCAAGAGAATGGTTTGCCACATACTCGTAAACGAGAAGCCTCCTTTCACCCTCACAGCAGAAACCAATCAGCTTCACCAAATTAACATGGTGGATGGTTCCGATAGAACTCACCTCGGCCCTGAATTGCTTCTCTCCGTGATGAAAACCGCCGAGAACTTTCACTGCTATGGTAATCGAGTCGGCCAAAACTCCCTTGTATACAGAGCCGAAACCACCGCTCCCTAGCTTGGTTGAGAATTTTTTGGTTGCACGTTGCAAGTCATTATATTTAAATGCGATGATCCCATTTCCACCCTGAATACTTTTCAAAGTTGGACAGGACCGCTTCTTTTGGTAACACCAAATCATCAGTACTAGTAAAAGTCCAAACAAGCCCAGAATTGCACCGAATACAGACCAAATGAGCCCTCTTTTGCGACCTTTCAAACTTTTCAATTCATTAGCAGCAAGGCGAACCTTAAGAAATTCCACCTTACCATCAGTAGTTAGGTCAGCGTACTGCTTCTGTTTCACATTAAGGAGCTCACCATACCAGACGTAGCAGCTGTTGTCGCTGAAGGAATATGCAGTGCAGGAGGAATTTCTCAAGCATACCTGTGCACACTCGTCGTCTTCCTTAACAACAATCGTTGGGCTCTGATGAGCATTCTGGGGCAGTCTGGAGCACGGTATGGAGTAGAATACATCAGCTGAGCCCGTGGATCTGCTGTTCCTTCCGTCGATGTCTAATGGAGTGTTCCTGACGCAACCCCCAGTTCGGTCTTCTAGCTCCCAATCCTCAAGTGACTGGATGGAGAAGCCCTTCATACAGCTGCAAGAAGGAATATTGTTGTCGTTGCAAATCGTGAACGGTCCGCAGACTGCATAGACGTCGCACTGTGATTTCGGTTGGCTAGCAGTGATGACCCAGCTCCGCAGCTTGTCGTGCCAGATGGATGCCTTCACCTGACCAGAGACTTCCAACGTGAGATACACAATCATCGACTCGTTTTGCAAGGGAGTTGTGAGATAAATCTCTCTGCTGTTGTTGACGAACTGAGAGTAGGCACCCATATCCGGAATCGAGTCGAAGAACAGGCCATTCCATTCGCCACTGGACCAATATGACACGCCTGAGTTCAATTCGACAAGAATGAATTGAGAAGCACCTGTGGGATCGAGCTCCAACGAATACGCTCCAGGGGCCTGCTCGATCGAGTTCTTCCTCGAAACAAGGCGTAGGTTCAGACCGATGACCTTGTCCCGACCAATCTTTGCACCGGGGAGAAGACAGTTCGTGGGGTGGTCGAAGCTCTGCCATAGAACACCAGATGGGTTCAGAGAATCATGTAGGGCAAGGTTTCCGCCGTCTGATAGCGTGGCAAAGGTGCTGTTGGTTTTTGTGATGTTGGCTCGGGTGGACCAGATGATGGATTTGGTGACCGGGTTTAGGACGACGAGGTTGCCGTCGTCCGGGGAAACCGTGAACACTGCCGGAGTGCGATCGCCGATCGGGTGATCTCCATTTGCAACCCACACAGGAGTTATGGTGGGGACTCGGTTGATCCATATGCCCAGGTACCAGCGTCGTTTCAAGGGGTTCTTGGTGGAGGGCTTGCTGCCGGTTTGGAAGAAGCCGAGCGCGTACTTCCCGGTGTCGGAGACGAGCTTGTCGCCAGCACGGAGCGTTTGGCCTGGCAAGATGGTGTCCTGATCGGCCAGAGCAGTGTACCGGACTTGTGAGATGTGTAGTGAGGTCACAAGGAGCACGAAGATTAGCTGGAGGCGAGGCATGGCGGAATCAGAGGTGAAAATTGGGACGCAGGAGGGCGAAGGGACAGAGAATAGTTACAGCACAGCGGGTCTGCATCGCTCTAAGGAATCCCCGCTCAAAATGGAGGCAAAGTCAAGCACGCCCTCTTTGACGGGCCGGGACCCACCACAACAACCCAACCAAACAACTCATCGTTGGTTTGTCGATTTTCATGAAAACTGACAAAACTGCTCAAAAGTTCAAAAATCAATTTGAATAAACTTTACAGAATCGAAGCCGAGCGGTTTGGTTGGATAGCCGATGGGTTTTTCCACTTAACCGTCTGTTTTCTCAATTTATTGAGAAAATTACTTTTTTTACTATGAAAGCCAACCAGTGTTCACGATTCACCGTCTATTTTCTCAAATTTTGGAATTTTATTTTTAAATTTATATATCGAAAACATTCATCTAAGGGGCGGCGCTGGTGAAACGATAGAGCGTACCGTTTGTGACTAGAAGATTCAAGGTTCGAGCGCCCCAACCTGTGTACATTGCACAACGTGCCGTAAGACTGTTTGCTGACACCTTTTTCTAGACCCTACACAGTGCAAGAGTCTACGATATTGGATACATCCCTTTATGTCAGAAACATTCATATACATATACTGCATCAAACTAGTTTCGTGAAAGCTGAAAACACCGCCACAGTGGATATTCTAAGGGTGTGTTTGGCACGGCTTATGCACAAAGTGCTTATAGTACTTAGACTGCTTATAATACTTATTCTATCAAAACTGCTTATAGTGTTTATGTAGCATAAGCAGTCAACCTGTTTGGCAAAACTGCTTATGCTTATTCATCAAAACTGCTTATTCTCACACATAAGCACTATAAGTTACGTTTTGCTGCTTTGCCTAAAGTGTTTATGTGTAGTACAAAATGACAAAGTGCTTATAGGTGCTTATACCTCATAAGCACTTTGCTATTTTGTCGTTTGGCACTTCAAACTGCTTATTGAGCATAAACACGTTCAATAAACAGCTCATTAAATTATGTCAAACGCACCCTAAATGGTAATAAATGGGATAAGTCCCATCACGACACAACATCACCTGGTTGGGCGACTTGGCCCACCAAATACACCTGTTGCCCAGTTAGGCGAAATTGGCCCTTCGTGGATGCTAGTGCCGACAAACAATGCCCGTTGCCCATCGAGTCGACCATGACAGAGCTGAGATAGTTTTGCAAATCAGACCGTTATTAATATTAATAAATAAATAAATAAAATCTTGATAGAAGAACTCTAAAAGAATGCGGGAAGCTTCCCTCGTATTGGGGCTTGTAGCTGAGATTACACAGCAGCCCAGTTCGGCCCACTCACGAAACGGCACGCCACAAAACATTATTCTCGAAATAAAGTCCTATTTTTCTTTCTCAATTATAGAAGATATTGCTAGGTCACCCTCAACTATAAAACCGGATATCTGAATCCCCGAATTATGGATCCCGATGTAATTCCAGTCCCTTGACGGTTTTAGACGGTGGTTTTGCTGACGTGGCATAGATGGACCGCCACGTCAGGTGCCATATCATTATTATTTTCTTTTTTCTCTTCTCTCTTTCTCTTTCTTATCTCTTTTCTCACTCCCTGGACCACTCCGTGCCTCGTCGCATCTCCACGACGAGCCGCGCCACCACGCCGTCGATGCACACGATGGCCTCCTCGCCACCTCGGCAGCCACCAGCCGCCCGACGTCCGGATAGCAGCAAGAGAGAGAAGAGAGAGAGAAGAGAAAAAAAAGAAAAAAAGAAAAAAATAATGATGTGGCATATTACATGGGCACGTCAGCAAAACCACCGTCTAAAACCACCAAGGGACTGAAATTGCACTGGGGTCAATAGTTCGAGAGTCCGGATATCTGGTTTTATAGTTGATGGGATGACCTAGCGATACCTCCTATAGTTGAGGGAGCAAAATAGGACTTGACTCTATTCTTGATGAGTAAAAAAACTCCCACTGCACACCAACCTAGTACTCCATTGTTTCTTTATGTAAGGATTTCTAAAATCCGTATAAAAAATGATTCTAAAATCCGACTACAAATGTAATCAGCAGGAAGAAATTCATATATAGCCTCCATATTAATTTGATCTCATCACTTCCTCGTTCACCCACCAACGTACTAAATTTTGTTTTATCTCTAAAATTGTTTATGTTGTGAGGAAAATTTTGAATTCTTGAAATTCGTACGTTCTGACATGGAGGAAAATAGAAAGTAGAGAAGGAACACTATGTTTGTCGTTCTAGAATGGAGTTGTAAGGTGAAACGGGACAGAAGCTACAGATGTCCTTGCGACCTTCCAGTAGCATATACCCACCATGCTATTCCTCTTTGGATTG
>JAUNZO010002315.1:0-20109 GCA_031894775.1 Chloris gayana
ACTTGCTCGAGACTGAAAATAATTTTCCTTGAAGAAGCATAATGATGCATGATTTGTCACGTTGGTTTCACTGGTTTGTGACATAGCGTTAATTAATTACGAATTAGTAGTTAAGTTCCAGCTTAATTAGGGAAATTGAATTCAGGGCAGATGATATTTTTGTCATAACTTTTTCGTTAGACAAAGCTACAGAAGTTGAGCTAGTTTCTCAAGCTCCCCCTGGAGTTATGATGATATCTTCTTATGCAGTAAATGGTACATCTTCTGCTTCGACATTTTCTGTGATAGTTTCAATTGGAGGAAAGAAAGCAGTGGCACTCATTGATAGTGGCAGCACTGATACATTCATTGAATCCTTATTTGCAAGTAAGACTTCCTATCACATCACTACTATTGCAGCTACTAAAGTAGCAGGAGCAGGAGGAGGATTTTTGGATTCAGGAGCAATTATTGACAATAGCACTTTCTTGATAAACAATGAACACTTTGAGCGTACCTTCAAGCTGCTAGCTCTTAAAGATTATGACCTGGTTCTTGGCTGTGACTGGATCAAAATGCATAGCCCAATAAGTCTGGACTTGAGAGATAATTTGAGAAGCCTGACCATAAACAAGAATGATCTCAAGCTAGTGACATTTAGTGACTTCACTACCCCCACACTCAACTGTATTATCAGTGCTGCTAAGTTACAAAAACTTGCTCCTAAGGGTGTCTTGGTGTATGTACTTCATATATCTCCAGTGAGAGAGCACATTAATCAAGACCAACCTGCACATCCTCCTGATATAGCACTCATCCTGAGCAAGGACAAGTAGCTAGTTGACTAACGCTTTCGAGCACGTACGCTGGCGCTCTTTGATAGAGCATTATCTACAACCCTGAAGCGAACTATGAAAAAGAAATCTAGCAGTCCCTTCCAAGAGGCCACATGCCAAGAAGACTCAAGCTGTTGATTTCTGCTTTCATAGAGGTCTTTTGGGGGTTGTTTAAGGCTTTAAGCATAGGGATGGGCGAGTGTGGGCTACAATGCCACCGGACTTGCTGTGAGTAGCTCAAGAGGTCTGCCTGAAGGTATTTTCCAAGAGCCAAAATCCCTCCCTCAAAGGGATTGTGATCACACAATACCCTTGAAGCCTGATAGCAAACCAATAAACAAGAGGGCATACAGAGTTCCTCATAAGCGGAAAGATGAAGCCGAAAAGCTAATTAAGACAATGCTGGAGGGTAAATTGATCAGACCCAACACCGGTCCTTACTCCTCACGTGCAATACTTGTCAGAAAAAAAAGATGGCTCTTGGCGAATGGTCATTAACTACAGAGACCTCAATGCTCAAACTGTCAAAAACAAGTTTCCTATCCCTGTGATTGAGGACTTGTTAGATGAGCTTTTTGGAGCTTGGATATTTTCTAAACTTGATTTGAGGAGTGGCTATCATCAAGTCAGGATGAATGAAAATGACGTACACAAAACAGCTTTTACCACATATTTTGGACGTTATGAATTTGTTGTCATGCCATTTGGTCTCACAAATGCACCTGCAACCTTTCAATCCCTCATGAACAAGATATTATCTCCCTATCTTAGGAAGTTTGTGCTCGTCTTCTTCGATGATATTCTAGTTTACAGTAAGGATATGGATTAACACAAAGCTCATTTGTCCACTATCCTAGAAATTCTAAGACAAAATGGTTTCTCAACCAAACTATCAAAATGCACTTTTGCTACAGATAGGATTGAGTATCTTGGGCATATTATCACTAGACAAGGAGTGGCCACAGACCCTTCAAAAATTGAGTCAATCTTAACTTGGCCTCTACCAAAGACAATTACTGAACTGCGAGGTTTCCTTGGCCTCACAGGCAATTACAGGAGATTCATAAAGGATTATGGTCTTATCTGTCGCCCATTGCATGGTCTCCTCAAGAAGAATAACTTCAATTGGATTAAATCACATACAACATCCTTCAGGCTTCTTCAAAAAGTTATGTCTTCAGCGCCAGTGTTAGCTCTTCCCGATTTATCCCAACCCTTCGTTTTGAAAACTGATGCATCTGGTTATGGTATTGGAGCTGTACTTATGCAAAAAGGACAGCAAATTGCTTTCTTTAGCCAAACTCTGGGTCCAAAGGTTGCTGCCCAATCAACATACCACAAAGATGCCCTAGCAATTCTAGAAGCATTAAAGTGGAGACACTACTTCTTGGGTGGTTCTCTGATCATTAGAACTGACCAACAAAGTCTCAAATTTATGATGACTCAGAAAATAGTTGAAGGCATACAACAGAAATTGATGATAAAGCTGTTGGAGTTCAATTACACTATTGAATACAAAAAGGGTAAGGAAAACTCTGCAGCTGATACCCTTTCTAGAAAACCAAATTGTTCTGCTCTCTCTACTGTTACTCCTGCTTGGATTGAAGATATTGAAAAGAGTTATGAAGGGGACTCTATATGCTAGGACCTTTTGCAACAGCTAGCAGTAACAAACATAAACAACCAAGGATACTCTCTCCACTCTGGAATTATCAGATTCAAAGGCAGAATTTATATTGGGACAACTACAACCCCAAAAACTACAATTCTAACAGCTCTACATTCATCAGCTATGCGTGGCCACTCTGGGATGAGAGCTACATATCAAAGAGTCAAGAAGGGCTTCTATTGGCCAAATCTAAAAAATATATATGTTGAACCTTTTGTCTCTGAATGTCCAGTTTGTTAAAGAGCCAAAAGTGAACATTGCCACTACCCTGGCCTATTACATCCTTTGCCAATTCCTGAACAAGTTTGGACCTACATCTCTATGGATTTCATAGAAGGCTTCCAAAGTCTAACATGAAAGATGTTATCTTAGTTGTAGTCGATAGACTCACAAAATATGGTCATTTCATACCTCTAACCCATCCATTTACTACACATGAAGTTGCTCAAGAGTTTGTTGATTATGTTTTCAAGCTGCATGGATTTCCAATAGCCATAGTGACTGATAGAGACAGAATATTCACAAGTGACTTATGGCAAGCTATGTTCAAAGCCATGAAAGTAGGCTTACACTATAGTTCTGCTTATCACCCCCAATCTGATGGTCAGACAGAGAGAGTTAATCAATGCCTTGAATCATACTTGAGGTGTATGGCATTTCTGGAACCAAAGAAATGGGCTTCCTGGCTTACACTTGCAGAATGGTGGTATAATACAAACTACCACACCTCATTGCACTGCGCTCCTTTCTAGGCACTATATGGCTATCCACCTCCATTGATTTATGAGGTACAACTTCGTGACCCTGAATCTCCTTCTACAGACTTCTTAACAGCAAAACAAGATATGATTAATAGACTCAAAGACAATCTGGCTAAAGCTCAAGCTCGAATGAAGAAGTATGCCGACTTGAAAAGAACTGAAAGACATTCTCTGTGGGAGATATGGTGTATCTCTATTCAGGCATAAGGCCTTCAATGTCCACAAACATCTCAAGCTCACAACCAAATATCCCCTTCAAAATCTTGAAAAGATAGGTTCTGTTGCTTATAGGCTGCAACTTCCCTCATCTATTCACAATGTCTTTCATGTGAGTCATCTGAAGAAGCACTTAGGGAAGAAGGCAGTTCCTCAGAATGACCTACCGCGGGCCACAAGTGATGGGCACATCAAGTATGAACCAATTGTTGCAACTGATACATGAGCAGTTCCGCGTGGTGATTCAGTTATTACACAATGGAAAATACAATGGCTCAATGTGCCTACATCACAATCTACCTCGGTAGACAAACTTTTCATCAAAGCAACATTTCCAAGCTTTTACTATAAAACTCTGAAGGAATGGTGGCCTGATAATACTTCTTGCGGACAAGAAGACTGTAACGTCCCGTCTGTCCGGGCCGGGCCCGCTTACACCTGGCAGCTTAATAGGCCTTCAAGACTTCCCTCACGGATCAACACTAATCTTTTCTACGCGCTTTTGTCCTGACTGGTGCACACCCGAGAAAGACTTCCCGGTTGGTCACCCATCCCTAAATTGCTCTAGGTCAAGCATGCTTAACCCGAGAGTTCTTTAGAGATGAGCTTCCGGAAAAGTTGCAACTTGTTGACATGAGTATTCTATCAATCATATTAAGTCATGGGCCAGGATGTTACAAAGACTCTCAAGGGGAGGGGTTGTCGGGACCGGTAATACCAATGCTTGACGAAACCGAAGAATAGCTACCGATAGGTAAGAGGTATGTCGGAATGGATTGTAATCAATGGCTCGGATCATTGGCTATCGATTCGGATCGAATGGACGGTCCAGAATTTCCCAAAGGAGTTGTTATGCTTTTAGGCTTTACTCGTTATTTACTTTTACTTTCACTTCGGTTACATGTGGGTAAATCCTGCTGTCGCCTGTTCGACTAAAAGAGGAAGTTGGTGTCCGCCTTATCGTCAAGGCACCGGGTTCCAAACTCTTGTAACTTTCCCAATTCATCCGAGAGAACCAAATCACATCCATAGTTTCCCATGTCGATCTGTTCTTGTTTGTTCCGATATAGTGCGAATTATGTTTGCCAGCGAGTCGGATTCCTCTCGGGTCCCGACAAGGGAGCTCGACGGTAAGTTTTATGGAAGACCGAGAGAGAGATGGCACAGCTATGGGAGCAAGAATCACACGAATTGGCTCACCGGAGAGGGTGAATTTGATGGTGCAGCGGTGGTGGACAATGGTGAACACCGGGGAAGAAGGAGGCGTCGATCTCGGGATTCAAGGCAGCGCGGTGTGAGTCGGGGCCATGGTGAGCTGCGGGGTGACCTTGCGGAGCTGGAGATGGTTGCGGCTTGAACGGGGATGGCCGGAGCAGGCCGGGAAGCGGTGCGATAGAGGAGGCGCGAGACGGCGGCGTGTTTCTAGTGCGGGCGGATGCTCGGAGAGAACAACACGGGGCTTGGGCTTTATCCGTCGGCCGGAGGGTGTGACACGGCAGCGAGAGCGGCTACGTGGCGCTCTCCGAGCGTGGGCGGGCGGCCGGCATCGCCTCGGGCGCGAGACGGGCAGCGCTACGAGAGAGAGAGAGAGGAGAAAAGGGATACCGGCATGTGGGGATTTGGCCATTTTGCAAAACGGCCCCTAGGTTTTGGATAAATTGAAAAAGGTATTACCAAGCTCAAACAAATTCACGAAAATTCATAAAAATAGATAAAAATATTTTGAACCTTTTTTCGTTATAGGCCAAAGTTCAAATTCTAAACTGTTGTAAAAAAATAAATTCAAACATTAAATTGAATTTGAAATTCAACACGTTTTTCTTGGGCCTTTTCAAAGCTCGTAAAATTTTAGAAAATTGCTCAAAATTATCTATAAAACATACTTGACCAAGGAAAGCTATGAAACCAAATAAATTTCCAAATTTGAACTCTTTTTAAAATTGAGCTCAAATTTAAGGAAGGTTTAAATTGAAATTCGGGTTCTTTTGCGCACAATTAAATCACAATGCATTTTAAAACATTATGATATGATGCTCACCACATGAAATGCACATTTATTTTTATTAGCGTTGTTACGAGATACGACGATCGTCTCTTCCTCCGTTTCATGTCGTACTTCGTGTACCGAGTTCACCTGAAGTACGTTGGCTGAAATTGTCCTTCCATTAGCTTGGTGTCCACCGGCTCCTAATCATGGTGTCACTTTCCACGGTGATTTCGAGTTGCCCTTGTGCACAACCACCGCTCCTCTCCGTCCTCAAATACTCGGCCTCCGGATCGTCGCCTCTCTCCTTCCACGGGAAACTCACGCCGACAAAAGGTGAGAGTGGTGTCGTATGAGCTTGTGCTTGGTTATGGCGTCGTGTCGCCGTGGAACGGTGACTTCTTGAACGCCTCGTTCCTTGTTCTCTTTGCAGCTACTTCGTCCAAGGCAACGGTACCGGTGGTGGATCTCTCGGAGAGAGGCCTATGATCCCGCGTTAAACCCTTGCATTCATCGCGTCATGCTGCCGGCCGTGGTGGGCTGAGATACATGTCTCTCCTCGTCACTACTGCTCCTCACCGATGATGACCCTTCAGATCTACTGAGGGAGCTGCAGATCCACAAGTGAGTTGTTTGCTTGACCTATTTAGAACTGAACTTGAAACTTGACACTCAATATTTCATGTTTCGTTCAGTTGTAGGTGCTCTCCACCATTCAATCCAGGACAGGCTCAGTAAATGGGCACCTTGGATCAAGAAGGATCAAGAAGGAGCCACGCCGGCCACTGAAGCATTGATTTTCTTACATGCCTGATAAAAGTTATTGATTTGTTTTCTGGTGGGTATTTTGTAATCAATGATTCAACACTGTTTATCCTCCATCCGGTGAGCCTCACCTCAACCCGTTCTGCGTTCCATCATGTACATCTCGTAATCTCGTCATAAACTTAGAACTGGACCTCAACCCTGTGCACATTCCACAGACCACCACCCTTGCCATCTTCAGCGTCACAACGTTCGTGAGTGGGAGAGAAAGCCAAACGGAGCATCGATTTTATCATACAAATCAATAATTTCGGCTAAATAGAAAATCTACCCTCAGCTTTAAGAAAAATGAGAAACCAATTTATATTATTATCAATTTTGATGGATGGAAAAGCAATTCGTTGTCAAAGGTTACCATGTCATTTATGATATTTTTGTTTAGCAGGAGCTAAACGTTCAAGTGATTATCTACCAAATATTTTTTTTATTTTATATAGCGAAGCAGGGGTATTTTGCTAGTAAAATATTATTTTTGTACTAATGCATCTCCTTTGCGTGTGCCTGTCCATTTTTCTACTGATGAGTAAACAATGTCACACTCGAAATGATGATCGACCTGATGTAAACAATAATTTTAAGGACGACAGAATTTTTGGTAATCTTTGCTGGGACATGGAATTTCTCCATCTGCTAGGTAGTCAACGTCTTCCACTTTCGTGGCTTCGCGTGCTCGTTGCGTTCCCTCCGCCGTATTCCACACGTTATATGGTACTGTATGTAGGCCATAGCCATCTGAAAGCCCTGAAGAAGCTAGGAGAAAGTCCATTGGATGTCTCCACCACCCGTTTTCAAGTTTTAGTCATCAGTCACTTGGACTCCCCATGTACTAATTGCGTCAGTACCAACTTAAGTACAGCGCACCTTGCACCACCAAAATGGTCCTCCAGCTCCTTCTGCGCACCCAGCAGCGCGCAAGCGACATGGCCCTCCAGCTCCTTCCCCTCGTACTACTGCCCATCATGCTGCCGCCGGCAGCTGCCCTTTCTTACCCGAGCCGTGGTGCTGGCACAGACCTTGAGGCACTGCACGCATTCAGAGCACAGCTCTCAGATCCTTTGGGTGTCCTCCGTGGCAACTGGACCCCCGGCACATCCTTCTGCAACTGGCTGGGCGTCTCCTGCAGCCATCGCCGAGAGCGTGTCGCCGCCCTGGAACTGCCAAACGCTCCCCTTCATGGAATAATTTCTCCCTACGTCGGTAACCTCTCCTTCCTCTCCTTCCTGAACCTCAGCAACGCCAACCTCACAGGCTCCATTCCAGCTGAGCTTGGAAGGTTGCGCCGCCTCAGGGTCCTTGCTCTTCCTAGGAATAGCCTGTCGGGTCACATTCCTTCGACCATCGGGAACCTCACAAGGCTTGAGCGTCTGGTTCTTTACATGAACAGTCTATCGGGGTACATCCCACCTGATCTGCAAAACCTGCAAAATATTAGGCACCTAGAGCTGCAGACGAATTATTTGGGCGGCAGAATACCAGAAGAACTATTCAACAACACGCCTTACCTGAACCATCTGAACCTTGGCAACAACAGCCTATTGGGACCGATACCAGCTGGTATTGGCAACTTGCCCATGCTTGAGATCCTTGTTTTGCAACAGAATCAGCTCACTGGCACAGTGCCTCCTAACATCTTCAATAAGTCCTCTCTGCAAGTTCTGAGCCTATGGAGAAATAACAATCTGACTGGGACTGTCCCTGAGAATGAAAGCTTCAGTCTTCCAATGCTGCAAGTTTTATCCCTCTCTGGAAACAATTTTGTGGGTAGGATTCCTGTGGGACTCAGCACCTGCCAGTTCATCCAAGTAATATCTTTGTCAGAAAATGCTTTTGCAGATGTTGTGCCAACATGGCTCGACAAACTCACGAATCTCTGGTACCTTGCCTTAGGAGGAAATAACCTTGTTGGGTCAATCCCAGTTCAGTTAACTAATATCACTTCCCTACAGAAACTAGACCTTTCAAACTGCAAGCTGAAAGGGCAGATCCTGCCAGAATTTGGGAAGCTCAAAAAACTATTTTACTTGCATCTTTCAGATAATGAACTAACAGGTCTAGTTCCTGCTTCCATTGGTAACCTGTCTGACCTGTCTTTCCTAGTGTTGGATACAAATATGTTAACTGGACCAATCCCAACCACACTTGGCAATCTCGGCTCGTTAGACCTGCTTAGTTTTGGATGGAACCGCTTTGCAGGGGGTCTTGACTTTCTTAGTACTCTTTCAAACTGTAGGCAGCTCAGTTACCTTGGGATGTCTTCCAATTCTCATTCTGGAAGTCTCCCAGATTATATAGGAAACCTCTCCAAACAATTAGTGACGTTCCAAGCAAGTGACAACAATCTAGTCGGCGGTATTCCTGCAACTGTATCAAATTTGAGTAGTCTCCAATTCATAGATCTCACTGGCAACAAACTCAACAAACCAATCCCAGATTCTGTTGTGATACTGGAGAATCTTCAGGTACTTGCTCTCAGTGGTAATAGCATGTCTGGTTCCATTCCAACCCAAGTTGGTATGCTTAGAAAACTTCAACAACTGCTTCTCGACAACAACGAATTATCTGGCTCCATACCTGATGGCGTTGGTAACCTTAGTATGTTACAAGTTGTTTCACTATCCTACAACCAGTTGTCTTCAACCGTACCACCAAGTTTGTTTCATCTTGACAACCTTATTGAACTTTATATATCAAATAACCAATTGGTTGGTACGCTCAAAGCTGATATACTGAAGCACAAATGCAATTAACAAAATAGATCTCTCTACAAACCAGCTATATGGTGCCCTTCCAGATTCATTTGGGCAACTACAGATGTTAACCTACCTCAATTTATCACATAACTCTTTTCAAGATTCAATTCCTGGTTCTTTTGGCAACTTAGCAAGCATAGAAACATTAGATCTTTCCTACAATAACCTCTCTGGCAACATCCCAATCTACCTGGCCAATTTTACATATCTCTCCAATCTGGACCTCTCCTTCAATAAGCTACAGGGGCCCATACCAGAAGGAGGTATTTTCTCAAACATCAAAACTCGGTACTTGCTAGGAAATGATGCCCTTTGTGGTGCTCCACGTCTAGGGTTTTCACCATGTCCCATCAGATCACATTCAACAAATGGACTGATCCTAAAATCTGTACTCCCTGCTGCCCTTGCAGCATTTGGAGCAATAGCAATTTGTTTATATGTAAAAATCAGAAGAAAAACAAAAAATTCAGGAATGTTAACAGGTTCCGATGATGTTTCTAATCCAATCAGCCACAGATTAATATCATATCACGACATTGTTCGTGCAACTAATAATTTCAGTGAGGACAATTTATTGGGGACAGGATGCTTTGGCAAAGTTTTCAAGGGACAACTAGACACTGGTTTGGTGGTTGCCATCAAGGTTCTAAATGTACAGTTAGAAGAAGCTACAAAGAGCTTTGCTGCCGAATGCAGAGTGCTGCGCATGGTTCGGCATCGCAACTTGATAAGGATAATTAACATCTGTTCAAACCTAGACTTCAAAGCATTATTACTTCAATACATGCCTAATGGTAGCTTAGAGACACATCTGCACAATGAAGACAAGCCACCCTTAAAAATCCTTAAGAGATTGGAGATCATGCTAGATGTGTCCATGGCAGTAGAACATCTGCATTATCAACACCATGAGGCAGTCTTGCACTGTGACCTGAAGCCTAGCAATGTGTTATTTGATAATTATATGACAGCACATGTGTCAGATTTTGGCATAGCAAAACTTTTGTTAGGTGATGATAACTCGTTGGTTTCTGCAAGCATGCCTGGAACAATTGGATACATGGCACCAGGTGCTTCACCAATCATTACTGAAATAATTCTTTAGTAGCATGTTAATATATTTCATCTATAGTAACCCTTTATTTGCTAAAACTATTGCTAACAGAGTATGGCTCCATGGGGAAAGCATCAAGAAAGAGCGATGTGTTTGGCTTTGGAATCATGCTCCTTGAGGTCTTTACTGGGAAGAAGCCCACAGATTGCATGTTTGTTGGGGAACTGAACCTTAGGAAATGGGTCCATCAAGCATTGCCATCAAGGATTATGCATATAATGGATGGTAATGTACCTGAAGATGATGAAATAATCTATGGTTTGCATCACATGAGTAATTATTCGGAAGTTTCTTCGAGCATCTTGCATATTGCACTCACATCGGTATTTGAGTTGGGTTTGCTATGCTCAAGTGATTTACCTGATGAAAGGATGACAATGGTTGATGTCGTTGCAAAGTTGCAGAAGATAAAGGATGATTTTACACTCGAGCCTAGTTCAACATGAGGTGGAAGCAATGTTCGTGTTGTTTTTAAGATTCCAATGATGCAATAAAACATAACCCTTCCCTTTCATGAATGATATTTTGTCTGATTGCAACTTGTAATTGCAAAAGATGGTGACTCTCGATCCAGGTTAATAGACTTCTACACCCAGAAAGCATCCTTTTGCATACCAACTCGGAACCTCTCCGACTCCGGTAGTCGTTCTTCACGCCTTGTCAAGCTACATCGGCTTGATGCCGAGTTCTGTGTATCTGCCTTGGTTTCATTTGTCTGTCTTTCTTTTTCTCTGCTAGTGTTGGTGTTTTTCTTTTCCGCTTCTATATTTCTGGTTTCTTTCTTTGGCTTTTGTTGTGTTTTAATTTGCATGTAACTCGGACTTTGTATTCCCTTCCATAATGAATCAGCAGAGCACCTGCTTTTTGTTTCAAAAAAAAAAGATGGTGACTCAATGATAAACTAGTGTTGCCTTTAAACTTTTCCAAAACTTTTGCTATGAATGACTAAGATGACCAGCTTATGCAGATAAACAGAATATCCTACTTTCCTTGAATGACAATATATAAATTCAAGTGTTATGAGCATTAGTGCATCAAATGCCAATGGAAAAAGTCCATTTTACTTCCCCGAATAATCTACAATGTCCAAATTACACCCCAAACAAAATATTGATCACTTTACTCTCTCAAACAATTTAAGTTGGCTCAATTTATTCCCTTATGTAATTTCTCTTTTTTATTTCTTTTTATACGATTTGAATTTAGAGCTCAAATTTATAATTGCTGTCGAGTACCAGCCCATTAGTGCAGGTGCTGGATTGTCAGCTTTTTTATGCTTTTTATTATATGTTGCCATAAACAGCGGTAGTGGTGGGCCTGCTGCACTTGTTTTTATTGTATTTCAAATCTAGAATAGCAGCGGCCTTTGGCCTGAAGCTAATGATATTGCATTAAGTAAGTACGAATCAGTAGTTAAGTTCCAGCTTAATTAGGGAAAATGAATTCAGGGCAGATGATATAAGTAAAATACTAAAATTTCAGGTTGTGGCGGACGGCGTCGTGCTCCTCAGCTGCAATGGACAGCGGCGGGGCAGCAAACTTGGTTGCCGGCAATGGAGAAGATGGTGAATCCGGCAGCTGCTGTAGGTTGGTGATTAGCTGCGGCAAGAAGCACGGAACACACGCACAAAATAAATCAAAGTATTGCTCAAGGAGATGTGTGAATCAGGTCGCTAACCGGTCGTGTTCACATGTCTGCTCGAGGTTGGAGAAAATGGCAGGATCTTCAATGTTTGCTCGGAGAGGCGATGATCGAGCTCGGCGCAGCCTCCTCTAGTGGATCCCGCTGACGGCAATGGCGACCGGGCGCGATGCCGTTGCTGCTGTGCTCGATGGGAGAGAATGGGGGAAAACAGAGCAGGACAGTGGAGGAGACGGCTTTTGGCCTTGGTTCCGGACGGCAGGCAGCAAGGAGAGGAAGGCAGAGGAATTCACGGCGTACGGACGGACCTCGGACCTCAACGGCCGTGTGGTGCTGAAAAACGAGTGGACAAATATCTCCCCTTTCCCACCCGATTTTGGCTAACTCCACTCACCGAGCCACCGCCTTCTCTAGTCCGGGGCGCCACAACAACATCTCGCAGGTAGGGTTTGCACCTTCCGCGTCCTCTTCCTTAGCCCAGTCTTACGGAAAGCTTTGCTGCGCCCTGCTCCTCTACTAACCCGTTGCTATCCCGGGGCGCTCGGAATTTTTGTCCAGCGACCGTCGTCCTCCTCCGCACTATTTAACCTCACTCAGTGGCAATTTAAGTTTTTCCTTCGATTAATTTGTCAAGAAAAAAGGCTGTTCCTTTTGATTTGGGAAAAGATTTTAGGTTACCTCACAGATCTACAGCTTTGTTTCACTTTCAATTATTTCAATATCTTTATCAGCGTTCCACTGCAAGTTCAGATCTAGCACTATGTTTGTATTTCCAATTCCCTAGCATTTATGCCTTTGTATTCTTAAAAGTATTTTGTTACGGATTATTGCTTCATTCAAGTTAAGTGTGGCTGTTGTTCAGTTCATCTGGTATATATGCGGGACAACTTGTATGGTCGATTCTTTTTTGATAGGTAGGATCCATGTATATGTAGGGCATACTATGGTAGAAGTAGAACCACAGCCTTTTTTATATGTTTATTAGTACTGATGATGTTTCACTCCGTCTGCTCAGCTTACGGTAACCTCCATTCTTGATCCTCATAAGGGAGCTTAAAATGGCACACTAAACATCAATTCTGTTTATTTTATATTCTCAAATATTAACACAAGGCATTCCACATCCCACACCCAACTATCCTGGTTTGTCCTAGATTGCACCAACTAATCTCTACTGCTTAAAAAAATCAGTAATAAATTATTTCTTTCACCCTTTTGTTCCAACCTGTGATATCTTGTCCGCACCCGCAACCCCGACCCTCCCCTTTCGACTGACACCCCGACCCCGCCCCGCTCCCAACCGCATCTTTATATATCTAAAACACGTGGGTTTCTTGTAAATAAGTCATGCCACGTCATCCAAAAAATATCAGCCATTGAATCCACCCACTGAGAAATATACAACGTTGGATCTGCATCTGCACGTTTTACTTCTAGACCCATCAAAAAAACACTAATAAACTCTAAATTTTTCTCCTCCCATCAGTCCTCTGTCTACTTACATCTAGATCCTTTACAAATAATATTTTCGTTTTCAGGTCCTTCCACCACCTATTTACTGGAATATTCAGTTAGATCCTTTAAGAATCAGAATTTGGTCTCCAATCCTTCCACCACTCACTACAATTTTATCTCTAAATACTTCATGAATTGTAATAATACTTTCTTGGTCCTTTCACCACTAATTGAGTTATAAAATAAATGTTTGTAAAATTAAGAAGATGTAACATATAGTAAATTAATTTATGTTCTAATGTAACTTTTAATGTTATCTTAAAAACACAAAAAATCATATGTGTAAAATAAAACATGCAGTAATATAAATTTGATTTATACAAAAACATATATGAAAAATACAAATATGAGTTCTGATTTGCACGTGGTAAACACACTTCATTTATTCACTACTAATGGTATGCCTGATTGTTGAAAAATAAATAGAGTGAGTAAAAAAATCTTTTTTTATAAATTTGAAATACAATGCATCTTTCTCTAGCAAACAATGATTAATAGTCAATTATTTGCTTTATTTAATAACTAAATAACAAAGTAATCATATAGAGCCTTCAATTGTTTGATCTAATGTCATGATATAATGTTAGTTTTGCACTAACATTTCATTTTCAGCTATCTGCTACGACCCTTTCACATGTGCCCAACAAAATTGAATTAAATAAATGCACTTTATTTTTTTCTTCCTAAGAACAAGACATAATTATGCATTATTTAGTTAGGTATATATAATATCTAGCCATGCAGTAGTCAAGCAAATGATTAGAAAAATGCATCATTTATTCTCTTTCGGTCATTTTTGCAATGATAGATCAAAGATCAAAAGCATTTGCAATGACACCAAATTATATAGTTTATCCTTCTTTTTTCGTTTGAACTCCTTATACTAGCTATTTAATATTTATTAATATTTAAATCCAACTTTCACATTACGTTTTCTTCCGGTCACGTTTCTATTATAGATATAACATCTGACAATTACTACAGGGTCATCAAACAAATAGTTACAAGAAAGCTTCTAGTCGGTATCCTAGATCTGCCTCCGTCGCCTTCCAACAACCGCATCCCGAGCTTCCACCTCCGTCGACTTCCGCCAACCGCAAGCCTCCGCATCCACCACCTTGTCCCCACCCCCAATCACATCCCTAGGATCAGGCCGTCTCCATCGACCACCACCGAAGCCGCACCCGACCTTCGTCGCCGGGATCTAGGCGTCGTGACCGCCATTGCAGTAGATCTCCACTGTCTGGGGACCTATGCCGGCGTCCTACCGTACCTCCGATGCTGCCCCTGTACCTGTAGTCGATTGAAAAAGCATTTGTCGTGACATGAGGGAAATTTTTTTTTTTGAAACAGACATGAGGGAAATTGGTCTCGCTGAGTCATGTGACCTCTATTTCTCTAGGAATGGCAGAAAGATTTTTTTCTATGGATCATCCTCATCGTTCTTTCGCTCACACATCTTTATTCTTCTAAAATGCATGGATTTTCTTGCAAAAGAACCATGCCACGTCACCAAGTTATTATAGACCGTCCGATCTCCTCATAGAGGAACACAAAACGTTGGATCTGCATTAACAACTCTTACCTCTAGACCCTTCACGAATTATCATTTATTTTCCAGTCCTTCCACCATCCTTCGACAATTTACTTCTGGACCCTTCACGAATCAATAATCATTTTCCAGTCCTCCCACCATCCATCTTACAGAACCTTCACGAACACAATTATTTTTTACAACCCTTCCAGCATTACTCTGCTATCAACTCAAGATGCTTCAGAGATCATAATATTCCTTTTTTTTTTGTTTTCCCACAAGAAACACGAAACAACAGGCAGCTTTCTTATTTAGGTTTTGGTCAAGTTAAAATTCCTTATTTTCCCAAATAATTTAAAATAATAATTTTGAAGTCTGCACCAACCTATTATGTGTAATCCAAAGTATATTTTTCATGTAGTTCAAATGGATTGATTTTTTTTCATTTGCTGAAAATGTAAGAAAAAATATAAGAAAGCACCAAATAGTAATTAAGACCTTGAGGTGAATTAAACATGCTTGATTGTTTTTCTTTTTTTCACCTCACCAAATTATATAATTTCTTAAGAATATTGTTGGGGGTAAAGATTAACGCCGCCACGTGGCAGCGAGCGGACCCACTTAACGAAGGATTAGCAGAGCCGCGTCGAGCAAAAGAAGCTGGCCCACACCCGTACAATCGGACCGAAAGACGGCTCGACGGATCCCGAAGCTCGACCTCCCATTCTTACTCGAGGAGGTCCCCTCGCACGACTATGGCTGCCCCGCTCGAGGAGTTCCGTCCCGCACGACCTTGGCCGCTCGACCCCCACACTCGACCTCGAGGTGCGACCTCGTGGCTCGACCACCAACCGCATTAACTCTCAACCACTCCAGGCGCCCACATGGGCGCTACTCGAAATCATTGACGGAAGGTCCGAACCCATCCCTTCGCCAGCACTGCTCCCCGTCGAGCCGCGCCGACGGGACGTGCCATCCCCGTTGTCCGACGAGAGTTGGCGTGGACCGAAGGCTCCGGGAAAAGCCATTATTCAGCGACATACGGACGTACGATTCCCCGTCACGCCCGTCGAACGGGTGTAACCCGAGGTCGAGCTCGAGTTACACTCGGCCTCGCACGACCTTCACCGGCGAGCTCGAGTCACGAGCAAGCTATCCTCCCCCCCCGTCTCGACCATGCACGAACCATCATTGCGCCGACGAGAGAAGGACGGGTATGGCTCGTCCCCTCCAACCACTCGCAACGACGCCATCTGCGGCTCCTTCGAACGCGGAGCACTCCATCCCGATGCTCCCGGCTACGGGTGCGACGCGACCGCCCGATCAACCCCGCCGGTACACACGAGAGAGAAGGCCGACGGGACGAGCACCGGTACTCGGCCGATCCCGCGACTAAGCATCTCTCTCTCTCTCTCTCTCTCTCTCTCTCTCTCTCTCTCTCGTAACTCGAGCTCCACCCTCGTAATTATAAAGGGGTCCGAGCCGCTCTCACGCACGGACGGGCAAGCAACCAACGAAGAACGCCACACACACACATCCACGCACCTAACACGCTCATCTTCGCACGGGACCCGGAGCACGCTCCTCTTCCGCCTCTTTTGTACTCCGCTTCCCATTTTTTGACGCAAGGAACACGACGTCGCGACACCACCCCGCCGGACGTAGGGAGCTTTCTCGAACCAGCCTAAATCCTTTGTGTCTTCCCTTGTGTACCATCCGGCCTAAAACGCGTGATCCCGGGACAAATTCTACCGCCGGTGGTTCGAACACCGACAAATATATTGTTAAATTTTGATAAAAAACAATTTGGTATAAGTTTATATTCTAAGTTTTATCTATTCTTTGGATTTATATAATAAGTCTTTACTTGTTCCAGATTAGGCCAGCCAATAGATTTGTAATATTTTATGCTTATGTATTTAACACAAAATATTAGTGGCGACGTGCTACACATCGAGAGTCATATCAACTATTTCGTACTTACTATATAGCTATGTGCATTGATTACACAACACGATTAAATGTGAGTGATGATCTGTTAAACCAAAAGACATATATTTTTAGTATTGATTTATGAATAAAAAATTACATATATTATGATAGAACTTGGATTAAAATTCGATGTTAAAGATATAGTGTTGTTACTATTAATTTAACTAGTTGATAACCCGCGCGTTGCAGCGGGACTAAAAGATATTAATTTTAAAATTATAATCTTGAACTAATTGTCTTAATCTCTAACATCTATTCTTTATCTAAATGGTTGACATTAATTATGATGATGTGGCGCAACGTGGATTGAGAGAAATAACCATTAAGACTGTTAGTGGGTTGCATCTTTTATATATAAGTAGATGAGACGGAGACAAAATATAATATTCATGTTCACTCATTAGTGGTGCTTCTTCACCGCTATTAGATTTTGTATATCAATAACTTTTTCTCTTTTATAAAAGAAAAAGCAATAAAACTGAAGCACTTCTATTATTCAACTATAAAATTTAAATATAATCATCAAATTTTCTCATTGTAATTAATATTTAAACAATATAAATAAAAATAAGTTTCTATACTTACATGTACACAATTAGAGTCTAGAAAACAAGTAAATACACAAATAATAGGCCACGTGCGGCAACGCCGCGCCAATATTCTAGTACAATAGCTAGATTGGAGATCCTACTAAACTCTCAACTGATTTTGTGACAAATGCTCTTTTTAAAACAGGATAATTCTTTTGAATTGATTTTGTGACCAATGTTCTTTTTAAACAATGAGAGGGAGGGAAATTTCTTTGAAACTGTTTTTTTTTTTAGAAAAATTTTAAACTGATTTGTTGACCAATGTAGTTTTGAAACCAAGAAAAGCAATGAGCAACACAAACAACTAATCATGGGCTGTTTCCTGGCATCCTGTGTTTGGGCTTGCGCAATGTATTTGGGCTGCTGCCAAGCTACTAGACTCCACTGAACATGTTCAAACGGGCCGCCCGGCACGGCCCAGTCCGGACATTCATTTCGGGCCGTGCCGTGCTACGTGCCCGGCTGTCGGCCCATGGCACGGCACGGCAGCCCGTCAGTCACGTCGGCCCAGTATACAATAACATGCTTCACCACTAGACTACAATTGTCTTTGTTTCAATTAGGAAGTTCTATTCTACTAGCAGTTTACCCGTGCGTTGCTACGGGCTTTAAAAAAAGAAATCACCATAATTTAGGAGACTTTATAATACACATCATTCATACAACAATATATACACAAAATATTTCAATGCATATTCTTAGACATATTATTAACATATTCTTCACATAACAATGAACAACCACAACACATTATTCATAAGGATTTTTTTGTCTACCGAACACTTAAAAAATGTGAACACCACATTAGAGACCGTAAAAATGTGTGTTCAGCAATAGTTATAAGCAGGCATGAACATAGTGGGTACGCAGAGGACATGTTTTCATAGTGGCCAACAGGTGACTGCTGGATTTCACAGGTCAAATACACTTGACGCTTTCACAAATGTAACAAGACAACACAACTGATGTTCTCTACATGTTTACACAAAATGGCATACCATGCACACTTTTCGCAACTATACCACTGAACTTTTCGATACAGGAAAAAATCCTGCACATGTATAAGCAATATCCAGCACTGATGTCCTGCCTAAGCTTCTGCATCTTCTTTTTCTCCATGTCAAGCTCCCCAAGCAGCTCCTTCTCGGCGGTGAGACAATCAGCATCCTGCCTGTAACTAAAGAGCCCCTTCTCAAGCGTGGCACATTTCGTCATCGAGTCCTCAAGCTGTTCCTCCTTCTCGGCAATGATATGGATGGCCTCCTGCTTCGACTTGGAGACTTCCTGTTGCAGAGATAAATTTTCATATCTAAGCCTGCCAAGCTCCTTGCCTCAGCAGGCTCCTCCAGAGGCACAACCTAGAGGCAACAATAGTCATTTGCAGGGAGAAATAAGTCATTTCTTACTGGCAACACATTTCTTACGAAAGAAACACTTTGATTGAAAAAGAAAAGAAAAGAAAAGGCAAGGCTGGTAGCATAACATACCGATGTTGTATCATTCAGCATTGATTCCTCACGTTTCAGGCCAAGCGTCATTTCAAGCATATCAAGATCAGTAACGCAACCTTTGTTAAGATGTGCCCATAAATCTTCATCTTCATCAGCAATATTATCCAAAGTTTCAGGTATTGGGCTGAACTCAACATCATTTGAGTTGCGTGATCGACGTGCAACAAAGTCTACTTGTGCGTACTTTGAATCTTGAGTTTTCAATGCGCCAAGCATATCAAGATCAGTACCTTTGTTAAGACATGGATCCGGCTGCCATTCCTCGATCTTAGTACCAACAACAAAATAAACCACATTTAGTGCTTAAACCTAGTGTATAATGCATTATCAGATTACTTTATCAAACAACATAATAAATAGATTGAAAATCCTTGCAACTAATAGCCTTTCTCATCCCTTATCCCGAATAATGAACTTTATGTTCAGTTTCTTGTCCTACAAATACAGATAGATTGATCGATCCATGCTATCTTACCGTGTAATATGGCGCGGTAGATTGACGGCCTCTACCCAAAGGAGTTGACTGCCTTCCTCTGCTCCATAGGCGTCGGAGCGGGCTTTGCCGCAGGCATGGCCAGATTCACGTCGTCCTGCTCGAGACATGACACCAGCGACGGAGACGGCGCCGCTGCTGTGGCTCAGGAAGCCGGAGGCGATGAACTTGAGCTCTGAGTTGTACATCTCAGCGGTTGCCGTCGTCTCAGCTGCAGACACCACACAACCGCCGCCTCCGTTGTTCGCCCCGCCTAGGAAGTCCTCGATCTTGGGCGGCAGGCGACCCTGGTTGTGGACCTTGCTAACAGGGTCGCAACGTGGGTCTCGATCTGTAACGGAAAGAGGGAGAGAGAGCGTTGCAGGGAGAGCGGCGGATGGGCGACCCAGCCCAAGCCTCGTCCGCGGAGGAGCAGAGGCAACGGTGGTGGCGGCGGCGGCAGCAGTAACCCTAGCCGCGTTGCCTCGCGACCCCGGTCGGGGATGGCGGCAGCGCGACCCCGGTCGGGGATGGCGAGATTGCGAGGAGGGTGCAAGCGGCGGCGGCAGGCCCGGGAGGCTGAGCAGGTGGGGTCTATTGTCGGTTGTGCGCTTTTACACGGGGTCGGGGGCCAACGGAATAAGCGTAGGAGGGAGCGACGGGTTAAGGGAAGGGGGCTGACGACCTCACCGTAATTTATGTATTGGGTAAAGATAAAG
>JAUNZO010002317.1:0-10329 GCA_031894775.1 Chloris gayana
AGTCTTTCTGTTGAGAAACTTGATTCTTATTGATCTCACACAAGCACACAAATGACACAAGAAAATAGAGAGTAAGCTGGAGGAGCTTTATTATTCTCTCTTGAGTACAATGCAATGCTCGGTAGCTCTTGTTGTCTTTTCTCCCGTTCACTCAACCTCTATTTATAGGTGAGGTGGAGAGAATGGGTCAATATTTCCACATTAGGAAAGTCTTCAATCTCAAGCTCCAAAATGTCAAAGAGTGCAACCGGTTGCTATCTTCAACATAGTTGAATATACCATGTCAAAATTTCAACCTTTGAATTTGTCCACACCAACTCAAAGTTTCACAACACTCCCCCTTGGACAAATTCACGCCATGTGCAAGCCTCGTTAAAAACTCCCCCAAAAACCCGAGTGGGAAAAAGGGTAGGAGAAAAGAGTACATCACATACGTAGATTGTGTTGCACCTGTTGCCTCGTTAAAAACCTTGCATGAGAAAACCCAGTGGGAAAAAAAACTCATCAAGAGAAAAAGAGTACAACGGTTGATCTTCGAGGATCAAACAACTTTCACAATTGTCTTGATGATCTTCGGGATCATCCCGTGATCTTCGAGGATCACGGATATGGGCTATGACTTCAAGATTTTGCTCCCCTCGAACCCTGCAATTCTCTAAGTCGTCTCATACCAATGTCTCGAATGAATTTTCGAAAACTTGAAGCGAGATAGAGACTTTGTGAATAAGTCTGCAGGATTTTCACATGACTTAGTTTGCAGGATATTGATTTCCCCGCTCTTCCGGAGCTCATGGGGATAAAAGAATTTTGGGGCGATGTGCTTTGTAAAATTACTTTTAACATAGCCCATATGTAATTGTGCAACACAAGCGGCGTTATCTTCATAGATAACAGTGGGGGTGCTCAAAATGTTTAGGCCACATGATTTCCGAATGTGACCAATCATTCGTCTCGACCACACACACTCTCGTGTGGCTTCATAGAGTGCAATGATCTCTCGAATGGTTGGTAGATGTGGCTACCAAAGTTTGTTTCACGGACCGCCAAGAAATAGCAATACCACCACGAGAGAAACACAAAACCACTCGGGATCTGACATTATGTGGATCGGACATATATCCAGGCATCCACAAATCCTACCATGGTTGGATCATGGTTCTTCGGGAACCATAGCCCAAGGTCCTGTGTACCTTGTAGGTACCGGAGGATGGTTTTCACGCCAACCCAATGTCTTCCGGTTGGGGCAGCACTGTACCTAGCCAACAAATTTACTCGCGAATGCAATATCCGGTCTTGTGCAGTTCGCAAGGTACATTAGTGCTCCAATGGCGCTCAAGTAGGGAACTTCGGTCCCAACACTTCCTCATCCTCATCCTTAGGTCTGAATGGGTCCTTATCCACTTCAAGGGATCGGACGACCATGGGAGTCTTAAGAGGATGACACTTGTCCATATTGAATTTTTCAAGGACCCTCTTTGTATAAGTGGATCGATGCACAAATACTCCTTCGGGGAGGTGCTCGAGCTGCGAGGCCCAAGCAAAACTTGGTTTTACCCAAGTCTTTCATTTCAAATTCCGTCTTAAGGTAAGCCATAGCTTCCTTAATGTCCCCTGTGGTGCCAATGATATTTAAATCATCGACATAGACGGAGATGATACAAAATCCATTCCGGGATTTCTTTATGAATACACAGGGGCAATCATCATTGTTGGTGTAACCTCTCTTCGGAAGAAAGTTACTCAACCGGTTGAACCACATTCTTCCGGATTGTTTCAACCCATATAGCGCCCGCTGCGAGCGGACACTATACATGTTGCGATTTGCACTCGGATTAGGGATCTTGAGTCCTTCGGGGACTCTCATATAGATTTCGAGTCTAGTGACCCATACAAGTATGCGGTCACTACATCCATCAACTGCATATCCAAATTCATATTAGCTGCCATAGAAATTAAATATCGGAACGTAATGCCACTCATGATGGGAGAGTATGTTTCGTCATAATCAATACCGGGTCTCTGCGTGAACCCTTGTGCCACAAGCCTCGCTTTATATCTAACCACCTCATTTCTTTCATTCCTCTTCCGGAGGAACACCCATTTGCATCCTACAGGGATGACTTTTGGAGGTGTTGGGACTGCAGGCCCAAAAACCTCTCTTTTATAAAGCGAGCGCAACTCCGCCTCGATTGCTTCTTTCCATTTGTCCTAATCCGAGCGCTTCGGCACTCCATCATGGACTTTGGTTCAGGATCCGGATCTATTGAATAAGCAATCTTCGAGGCAAAGTAAATGTCGACACTAGTGGTCTTTCTTTTATATAACTCTCCCGAACTAACATAGTTAGTGCCAATTTCATCATTGATCTCCTCTAGCTCATCATGATTTCCCAAAACGATGGAGCTAGGGTGTTCCGATTTTCCAGTGCCATAATGTGCGCGCAATGCACCGGGATTTCCATCTTCAGGATGGGGTCCTTCGGGGACCATCTCAACTTCGAGGTTGAGTTGCCACTTCGAGGGCTCCGTCTTCGAGACGGTGTGTCCTTCGGGGACTTTCTTCTCAACTTCGAGGTTGAGCTTCTTCAATTGATCCCTTGAGTGATGCAAGTGGCTCAAGGCCTTGTCTCCGCGGACGTCTCCGTGGGACCTTATCCCGAGCACCCGGAGGTCTCCCCCTCTTCCTAGGATTAGGGGTAAGACTCGAGTCGATAACCTTCCGGGTTAATCGGACTCTCTCCGGCGCATTTACTCGCTGGTATATGCGACCTTGTCGCTCCTTTATGATCGGTGAAGGCATCCGGCAGCTTATTTGCAAGATTTTGCAAATTTATAATTCGTTGAACTTCCAGTTCAACCTCACTAGTGCGTGGATCTAAGGACTGCATCCCAGCTTGCATTCCAAACAATTTCTCGGCATTCTTCCGAATGCCTATCTCCCCTAATTCGGGAAATTGTCCTCATCGAAAATACAATCAGCGTACCGAGCCGTATGAAGATCCCCAGTCATAGGCTCCAAATATTTGATTATGGACGGAGTCTCATAACCAACATATATCCCCAACTTCCGGTGGGGTCCCATAGATGTACGCTGATGAGGTGGTATTGGCACATAAGAGGCACAACCAAATTTACGCAGATGGGAAATACTTGGCTCTTTTCCACGCACTAGTTGCAAGGGAGATGCATCATGATATGCAGTTGGCTCTGAGTTGGATGAGTGTTGCTGCATGCAACACCGCATGGCCCCAACAACTGGTTGGCAACCTACAATTCTGCAATAATGGGCGTGCAATCAACTTGATCCTCTTGATCAAGGATTCAGCTAGGCCATTTTGAGTGTGGACATGCGGTACTTGAATGCTCTACTTTAATGCCCATAGCTAGACAATAATCATCAAAAGATTTTGATGTGAACTCACCAGACATTATCCATCCGAATGGATTGGATGTGATTATCGGAAAGCTTGCCTTTAGCCCGATGATCTGGGCAATAAGCTTGGAAAAAGCATGATTCCTAGTGGACAAGAGGTCCACATGGCTCCATCCGGTGGAAGCATCGATCAGTACCATAAAATACCTAAAAGGACCCGATAGGGGCTGAATAGGTCCACATATATCACCCTGTATTCTTTTTAGAAAGACAGGTGATTCATCCCTAATCTTCGGGAGGGATTGCCTAGTGATCAACTTCCCTTTTGCACAAGCAGTGCAAATAAAATCTTCAGGATTTGGGAAGTTTCTTGTTGCAATATTATGACCTACAGAATTGTTGATGATTCTCCTCATCATTCCCAACCCAGGATGACCCAGTCTATCATGCCATATTCTAAAGGAATCGAGTCTCTAAAGATGGATTTCATCGCAACATATCCCTCGGCAGGTTTTATGTACGTGTAGTACGGACTCGATGGCGATGAAGGGACTTTTTCCACCACTCAATTTTGATATCCATCAATTTTAGTGATGAGCAGATATTCAGCACCTTGCTCTAGCTCGGTTTCTAAATGAAAACCGTTTGCTCGGATATCTCTAAAGCTCAACAGAGTACGCACCAAATCAGGATACAAAAGTGCATCCTTCACAAAGATTCGGGTACCCATAGGAAGAACTAGAGTGGCACTTCCGGTGCCCACTATATGAGCATTGCTTCGAGCAATGGTCATAATATTTCCAGTTTTCTTAATCAAAGTGTGGAAATATCTTGTTTCCCTTAGAATGGTATTAGTGGTGCAACTGTCAACAAGACATATCTCCTCTTCCGCCATAGGATTTCAACTTTGTCTCGTTTATGAAACAAAAACATAAACAATGATCGCATAATATAAAAATATATATTAAACAAGCCACCATACATATGAGAAATACGCTAGGACTTCGAGGCCCGAGTCGCATGCTAAGTTGCTCATTATTCATGACCAAATTTTATTAGAACTACCGACAATACGTAAGACACATGTAGGACATTACACGCTACATATAGGGGCCTACTGCAGGTCCCCAAATATGTCGAAGTCAAGAAGGCTGCCCTCATTCTCATCCATGTGGATGTCTTCACCATCCTTTTTAGCATCGACAACCATGTCATCGTGCTTTGTAATATGAGCTTCGGGCTCGGTGGTGAAGTGGGACTCATGTTGGCCCTCTTTCTCGTTCTTGCTTCCGGAAGAACGTTGATAGAGGTCAACCAGGTGTCCGGGGACACGGCGATTGTGGGACCGGTGTCCCGTACTTCCACATCTATAGCAACTTCCCGGCTTTTCCCCGGATGTTTCACCCGTAGCCTTCTTGGGTTTGCCTCTACCTCCAGTGCTTGCGCTTACTCTTACCCTTAAAATCATCACCCTTTTGGCCCTTCCATTTCCTCCGCCGACGACCCTTCTTTTGGTCACGAGAGCTTCCAGCAACAGAGGCATGTGCTTGAGCACTCGCCATAGACCCCGTGGGTCTAGTAGAATGATTCCGCAAGAGGATCTCATTACGTTGGTCCGCAACTAACAAAACTTGTATAAGTTGACAGTACTTTGTGAACTTCCGGTTCCTGTACTCGTTGTTGCGGAACAATGTTGCCGAGGATGGAAGGTGGATAGGGTTTTCTCGATCATCTCGTCATCCGTGATCTTCGGCCACGGAGGCGCAACACCGAGATGATGCGATGAAGGACAGAGTTATATGCTGCCACGGACTTGAAGTCTTGGAAGCGCAAAGTGATCCAATTATTCCGAGCCTGTGGGAGTGCAATGGCCCTTTGGTGGTCAAAACGATCCTTCGGGGATTCCCACAGACATCGGTGGATCTCGCTCGGTCATATACTCGGACTTCGGGTCCGGGTGGAGATGGTGTCGCAAGAAGTGCAACGCCTGGGCCTTCTCGGCTTTTGAGGGCCCCTCCTTGTCCGTTATAGACGGGACAATAGTACGATCGAGCTTTAAACCGTCGAGTTTAATCTCGACATCCGTTGCCCAAGTGAGGTAATTGCTGCCATCCAAGGCAAGCTCGGCAAAATCCCTCTTCGCAATATCCGACGTATCCTACAGATATTATTCGTATTTATTATAATAAAACTTAGCATGAATTTGATCATACGTAATCTTCAGGACTACGTTTATGTGTAATCTTCAGGATTAGCACATAATATTTCTCAATTTATTCCTAGCATATAATCTTCAGGATTATGAAATTAATTCAACTAGGAAATATAAACTTGCATATATTAAATACTACAGGATTTAAATAAGCAAGAAATATAAATGCAGTAAAATAAATAGGTAAAGAATAAAACTGTACAGTAAATAAGTAAAATCTATGTGGCTTCAAGCCAATACATGAACGTGGACTGCTGGCCACGTACTCACATGTGTATGTGTGGCTTCAGGCACACACATCTTGTGAGTCGATCAATCGACAACGACCGTCCGCACTTCGGTGCGGGATCCCATGTGCAGCGCTTCGGGGCCGTGGTTTTGTGGCCGCTTCACATGGGGCTCCTGCCTCCACGGTGTTAGGCCATGTGATGGCGATGCTTCAGGGTCGACATGCAGGTTGCGCGGCGGTAGGCCGTCATGTTAGTGCAACGAGCACTCTAGGGAATTTTTTTAAATAATCCAAAAAAATCTAAAATTTTAAAAAAAGACTGACCCAAACTAAATTTTCAGGATCTAGACGTTTTTATCACGCCAGATCATATGGCGTGATTAAAGAAAGAATCACGCCATATGATCCGGCGTGATTGGGTGACACGTCGGCGTGGACCGCCACGTCGGTTCGGGACGGGGACCGGTGTTGACCCAATCACGCCATATGATACGGCGTGATTGGCACCCCTATCACGCCAATCTACTTGGCGTGATTCCGCTGTTATACCCGGCCAAGCCCTTCCTTCTTCTTCCTCCTCCTCACTTCTCTACACTCTCACTCCATTGGTCTCTCTCCGGCGAAAAAAGGAATTCTTCATCCACCTCCAATCTTTGATGCTCATTTGGGTTGATTTTTCGGAAGGTTATTCTTGGAAGGTATGGCTATAGATTTGTCCATCGATTTGTAGTGTTTATTGATTATTTTGGTGGGAGGATGATAATTAGGGTTTAGCTTTAGGTTTAAGGTCATGAGAGTAATTTAGTTAACTAAGGAGTTGCATTTGCTTGTGTTCTATGTTGGTGAAGCTGGAAATAGGTGGTGGGAGATGTATCCCAACGTAAGCTCGGTGGATGCGCCGGTTCCACATTTGCTACCTATTCCTACATGTGAATGTAACACTCTTGCACACGTGAAGCAATCCCGACATCCGTTGACAGCCGCCCGATCTTACTATTGTTGTTAAAATGATGGGGTATGTATACTCTTCCGTGATCTATTTTATTAGTTGTTCCTTATTGAAGTGACTTGCAATATAAAACTTGCTATAGGTAGGGCAATGCAGCTTCTTTCGAGTGGATTGAGGGTTCGGAGGCGTATGATGAGAGGATATTGTATTTTCCTTGGGACCAAGAGGGCAAGCCTTATTATTTGTTCGAGAAATGGGTTCCACCGCTGCCTAATCCTCCTTTGATGTCTAATCAAGAGAAAATCGATGTTTCATATAGGCGTGTGCATGATCCTCCATTTTGCAAGTGTGGTGTTCGGGCGAGTTGCATCGGCCTCCTCGGGGTTGGCATACACCCCGTTCTTCCGTTGTCCATTCACAAGCACGGTTGGTAGTTTGCTTTTAACAAAAAATATTACGGTTGTTTATAAAAAAATTACGTGATAAGATAATATTTTGGTATGTATAGGAGAACAAGAGAGGATGCAATTTTCAGGAGTGGATATATGGTCCAAAGGCGTTATATCCATATCCCGAAGAATTGTCGGAGGATGTGCCATATGGGAAGTCATTACCATGTGAGGAGAGACCAACAATACTTTGTCAATGTGGTGTCCCAGCCGGGCGAGGTGTGGTGCCATCGGAGTTAGGGTACGGATACTATTGTGGCGATACGAGTTGGTGATGTTAACGAATGGGTGAGTAAGTGAATTGAAGAATTTACCGACGTGGTATGAAGTCGGTGCTAATTATTTGAATTCTCTCGTGTGTATTCAGAGCTAACCGGAAGTGCAATTGGGAGACATTTCCTAGACGAGAAAAATTCCTGCAAGAGGCGAGTACATATGGACCGCGAGGACTACGCAAAGGTGTTACAGCGAAGAAGGAAGGAAATAAGGGAGAAGTATGTCGAAGAGCCTCCAGATTTTATCATTCGGACAATATGCAACGAGTACAAAATAGATATGGTAAATGGTGGATATTCGGCTTATGAGAAGGCCTTAGACATTTGGAGACAGAATCGACATAGATTTCTCGCAAAGTCCGTATGGTCCCACTTGGATGTACCCCGTGGTTGGAAATTTGAAACAACGAAGGAGTGTGTGGCGTGGTGCAAAGGGAAAATGAGAATGATACTTGAAAAAAGCCATGATGATACAAAGAATTGGGCAAAGAAACTTGATGTAGCTGAGAGTAGTTCCATTGTGAACTTAATTGAGAACTTACCATTCGTTGACAATACGGAGTCGGGCGTGGTACTACCGGCATGGCACGAACGACCTTATTGTCGTTGCGGATACCGTGCAAAGGTATCCACATCGGATGGCAGGAGATACTTCCATTGTCCAACTTTGTCTCGTAAGAAGAATTGTTCTTTCTCCGAGTGGTTGGATGGCACCAGCTCCACTTGTCATGGTGAATCGGAGGTGAAAACAAGGGAAGAGTACATGAAGCGTAAGGAAGAAGGAAAGAGGACGGACAATCTGATAATTAAAACCCGGTTAGGCCTGGCACGTGCGAGAAGTTCTAGGAGTAGAAGGTCTAGTTCATCAATTGAAATGTAATTTCTTCGTGACCTATGTAGTGTGTCTCAAATTGTGACTTGAATTATGACTTGTTTTAATTATTATTTATGAATTATGACTTTTTTTTGCTGATGAGAGTAGATACATATGAATTTAATTTTATGAGACATGAATTATTGTCATGAGTTAGATTTGATTCTTGGTTGTTACACTTTGTATAGAATTGTTTAATATTGGCACTAAGTGTCGTATCACGCCATATGGAATGGCGTGATAGACGCATGAATCACGCCACTCCATATGGCGTGATTCAACACTTAGACGTTTGGACGCCCGGCGCCACCCGGGAAGTCCCTGGTTTTTGGGAATTGTGGCGTGATTGCCACACCAATCACGCCGGATGGAATGGCGTGATTGAAGTGGCAATCACGCCATAATTCCTCAAAACCGGGGACTCTCGGTGCGCCGCGGCGTCCAAAATGCCTAAGTGTTGAATCACGCCATATGGAATGGCGTGATTCATGCGTCTATCACGCCATTCCATATGGCGTGATTTAACACTTAGGCGTTTGGACGCCCCGGCGCCGCCCGGGAAGTCCCTGGTTTTTGAGGAATTGTGGCGTGATTGCCGCACCAATCACGCCTCTCGGGTTCCTCATCTTCACCATCCGAATCGGGCAATGAGCGAACCTCTTGTTCCACATTCCTTTCCTCCTCCGACTCACGTTCCTCTTCTTCGAACGTGTCATTAGAAAAATCATTTGTAACCACTTGCCAAATCAAACGTAGCCACATCTCCACCACGGCTATTATTTTCCACATTGACTCTTACTTCTTGAGTCAATGTCTCAACAGACTTCATCCACTTGCGAATTCACGTTCGGTTCAATGGGTAGGCTACAGCCGTCGGTTTCATCCACATTCCCTACCACATCAACTATCACCTCAGCACATTTAACCTGGGCATCCTTCAAACATTCCTTGTATAAGCCCCAATCATGCTCACTACCCAAATTCATAACCACCCAATGTGCTCGTCCACCTCTACCGGCATCAAAACGACCACGTAAACTAACGGACACACATCCATCCTTGATTGACCGAGCACGATCAAACAACTCTATAAAACTTGGTGGCTTCTCAAATGTGCTAACTTCTTGCAACATACCGACCATCTCACCGTTTCCATCAATAGTCCCACCATGAAACAAACGAACTATTCTATTCATCTACAATAAATATAACACATTAATACTATTTCTACCCAAACCACTAATGAAAATCAATATTCATATCTAACCTAAAACAACTAAATGAAACGAGACATGCAACCGGACCTACACGTCAATAAAACATTACAACCTATCCATCTACCGATGCCGACCATGCCATTCCTCCCTAATCGTCCAAAATCATTATTTACAACTCTAAACCCTAACTACTCTAAACCTTAGCAAAATCACCACTAAAACAAAATCTACACGGTGGAGATGGTGGAGTTACCTTCCAGGGGGTCCCCCAAAGAAATCCGGTAAAATGGACAACGAGGAGCGGCGGGAGCGGCCGGCGGCGTGCGAGGCGACGGCGAGGCGATTCTGTTTCTGCGGGTGGAGAAGAAAGAATGAGGAGAGGGAGGAAGAAGAAAGGGCGCCGCGCGGTTAAATCGCGACCCAATCACGCCAAGTAGATTGGCGTGATTGGGAGCCAATCACGCCGAGTAGATTGGCGTGATTGGGTCAACCCCGGTCCCCGTCCCGAACCGACGTGGCGGTCCACGCCGACGTGTCACCCAATCACGCCATATGATATGGCGTGATTAATGAAAGAATCACGCCATATGATCCGGCGTGATAAAAACGTCTAGATCCCGAAAATTTAGTTTGGGTCGGTCTTTTTTTAAAATTTTAGATTTTTTTGGATTATTTAAAAAAAATTCCACTCTAGGTTGCTTCGAGCAACTTCAGCAACAACTAAAGGTCTGTGCAAGAGAGCATCTATGATG
>JAUNZO010002318.1:0-26174 GCA_031894775.1 Chloris gayana
TAAAAAACGCTATAAGATTTACTCCCTCCGTTGAAGAATATAAGGATTTGTTGACTTTCTTATTTCTGATTTGACCATTCGTCTTATTTAAAATATTTATATAAATAAAAAAAAAGTAGACGCACTTTAAACATATCTAGAAATATAGTAAATTGTAATAAAATAAATAAAATTTTAACAAAATTTTTAAATAAGACGAATGGTCAAACATGATCTCTAAAAGTCAACAAATGCTTATATTTACGGACGGAGGGAGTATCACCTTGAGGATCGTCCTGGGTCTCTAAGGTCATTTTTAATGGGAGTTTCAGACACGATTATCTAGAGTGACATGTCATTTAAAAATGTTTGAAACTAGGATGAAACATTCCTCTCTCAATGTATAGTTTTATCTATTATTGTTTTCTAGGCTACATGCAAGACACAAGCTGTTTAGATAATCGTGTATACAGAGTTTCATCCTCATGAAACTCATTTCACATCTCTCCTCATTAATACGCTGTCACATCACCAAAAATATCTAAATGACACTCTATTTATTGCTCATAAAACCTCTACTGAGACTGGCCTAAGTACGTAGGGTCCTCTCCCCGATCGAGCACCTATAGAGATAGTACTCCCTCCGTCTCATTGAAAGTGTCGTTTTAGAATTTTAGACATCGTCCTTTGATTGTTCGTCTTATTCACAAAATTTTTGTAAATGCTATATATTTTTCTCTAAGTTAATTTATCATTAGTGATACTTTAATAATAATGTATTTATTTTTATGTTCTTATAAAATTTTTGAATAAGACAAGCGGTCAAACGTGAAATCTGAAAAATCAAAAAACACACTTTGAATGAGACATAGGTAGTAGGTCAGATTAACTAATGTTAAAAATTAAAGAAACATGAGGCTGTAGGCGTCCTCTCTACCACAAATGCATGGACTCCAACCTTCTGTTGAGGCCTGCTCCGATGTCTGATCATAACATTATGGACCTTTCCTTACGTGCTTGTCTCTCGTGAGCCTTCACATGCGGTGGCGAAGCTAGAGCCGAAGAGTTCATGGGGCACATTTTAACATTTTGGCCCAGCGAACAAGGATTTAGCTCAGTTTGGCCTCTTTTTGAGCTGTCATGGTGCACAATTTCAATCTAAGAGGGTGCACATATGGTCAAAATCCACCGAATTGTACTGAAAATTGAGTTGGACCCTGATGCCTGTGCACCAGGCTAGCCCAATGTGGCTTCGCCACTGTTCACATGGCAAATCAGACGGGGCAAAGCAGAGAAAAATGAAAGATATCTACTGGTTGATAAGCTAATTGAACCCAAAAGGTGGCAAATCCGACGACCTCCCTGGTAACCCCCGGAGAACTCCAGCAACCTCCGCACGGGGCTCACCATGGTTGAGATGCCATGAATGAGGATGAAAAAGGAGGAAGAAAAATAAGAAAGAAAAACAAATCTCTATAAAGGTGGAAAGGATGACCACCAGAGTTAATTCAAGTGGCCAACCGTCAAGGAGTCTGCCCCGGGGCTAATTCTTTGAAGATGACCAATGCTCTGAAGATAACCGAGCCATGAAAGATTCTTCCATCCAACTCTGAACGAATATTTGACTCCTTATCTTATAGTCCATCCGTTCTTAAATTGTTGACACCGTTAATTTTTTTCATTACGTTTAACTATTCGTCTTATTCAAAAAAATTTAAGAATTATTAAATATTTACTATGATTCATTTTATCACTAAAGAAAGTTGAAACATGATTTATAGTTTCACATATTTGAAAACTATTTTGAATAAGATGAACGGTCAAACATAATGAAAAAGTCAACAACGTCAACAATTTAGAAATCGAGAGTATCTTCTCCATCTCTTCTTGGTCTACTCCTTAATATGTCTGTTGCGGTCGTCATTTTTGTGTCACCTTTGATTATTGTGTGTTCCCCTTTTCTCTTCGTTCGTCTGCTTTTATGACTTAGGGTGTGTTCGTTTTCAGGGTCTAAATTTTAGAAGCTGTCACATCAAAAAGAATCTTATTATTTAAGAGTATTAAATAAACTTTAATTATAAAACAAATTACAGGTCCCTAGACTAATTTACGAGACGAATCTAATGAGATTAATTAAATCGTGATTAGAAGACGGTTACTTGTAGCATCACTTTAGCAAAATATAGATTAATTAAGCTCATTAGATTCATCTCAAAAATTAGCACCAATCTATCAATAGGGTTTTGTCATTAAATTGATCGAAATATTCATAAATAATAAGATTCTCTTTAATGTGACAGTGCTAAATTTTAGAGGGAGGAAACGAACACACCCTTAGTCCAGTTCACACAAGAGCAAGACTAATAGAAGCGTCGGCTGCCGGCGAAATCCTACTGCCATGTCACCGAGCATCATCATCAATGAGCATTTATTTAATGGTTTGCTTACCTTGGTTTGAATATTTAATTGTTTCATGTTTCCAGCAAACACCGGTGATTGGTTGTACTCCATCAATTTCTTGGACCCGGCGCTTCAGCCTGCTTCACGCTAGAGATTCACGAATCAGTCGCTCTGTACTCTCTCTCTCTCTCTCTCCTTTTCCCTCTCTCTCCGATATATTCTACGTGTACTTCTATGTGGCCTACTGACTCACCCCTATAATAAGAGACATGGAGCCCAGTTCATATACGGGATAGAGACATAGAGTCCATGAGGGAATTTCTTGCTAGAACTGATACAAACCATGCAAAGAAATCCAAAGCAAACCCTTTCGGGAGTAATCGTGTTGAAAATAATCTTTAGATTTGGTATCATCTTTAAAAGCTCTCATGAGTTCTGCCGCAAAGAGATCCTGATTGAGGTGAGTGATGGAGGATACAGATGGCGTTCCGTTTTGTTTGTTTCCGAGTGTGGATGCATTTTTTAGTGCTGAATCGGAAGTTGCATTCTCCAGCAATGGCAGACGACAAGACGAAGGGTTACGGGAAAAAAAAAATTGTTCGCCTGTTAGGATGTGGGCAGCAGGTGGGCTGGAATGCTGGATGGGCCAGATAAGTCCAGTTCATTTTCCCTTTTTATTCTTTGAAAAAAATGTCGCTATTTCTTTTCCTTTATAGAATTAAATGTCAAAGTAAAGGATCTATGCAAACCAGTGAAAACATGTTAGGAAGGTGGTGCAAAATGGAAGGAGTGAAACAAGGCAGATGATTTAGGATTTTTTTCTTCCATCAAAAGCATCTTCGGATACAACTTTTATACATGAAAAATGATACCAACCAAAGGGGTGTGTATTTATATGTGTTTTACGAATGAGATAACCCGATTCTTATACGTGCTTGCAAAATAAGTTACCAAAATACTATTGTGATTTACATTAAGTTTGACTAATATGAAAATTAACCTTGTCTTATATTACTTTACCCGAGGTCATGGCTCCTCGAGCACCTCTTCTGTGATTGACATTCTCATTACTCTCATCCATTTCTGCAGTTGTAGATCGATAACCATCTTCACCTTTTTTTGTTCTCGAAGGAACAAATAAAGAGGGATCGAGGAGGAAGGAGGTGATCGCATGGAGGGAGTTCACCTTCGGTGTGTGTGTGAGCTGGGGAGGGGGGGGGGGGTCCTCAATTGTGCCAAGGTGAAATTGGGGCACCTGACTCTAGACTGTTAGATTTGGTTTCGATGGTCACAGACATCTGTTTGCATATTTGCACTGAGATCTCTTTTCCACTAAATTCTTCCCCGGGGGGGGGGATATGTAGTGGAAACCACTACCTAGTTATGCTAGGCAACTCTTACAACCACGCTTACCTCTTATTACACCTTTTCTCTAAAAAGATGTAATGCTGCCTCTGACAATAGGGAACAAAGATGGGTGGATTTTATGAAATGGAGCAGGTGTACATATAGGAAACAAAGACGTAATTCTCCATATCAAATGAAAAGAGGACGCTCTTAATTTGAAGCTTCCCGGCCTAGCCCATGTTTGTTAGCAAAGAGAGAGACATAAACACAACATAATGATGGTATGTAATGTAAAACATGTGTTGTCCAATCTGGTTCATATGATGCAAATAACCAAAGAGAAGCTTACACGTGAATTTAAACTCCTGGACACCTGTGCCTCTACGTAGAATGAAGCATTTTATTTATTATTTACTACTATATTTAGTCTACAAATGTTACCACATGAACCCATCTGTGCCACGGTTATGCCATCCGTCAGTTTCATGGCCTCTGATTCTCCACGTAGTAAACTGGGAACAGCACCACGGTTCATGCAAATCGTGGTGTGACACTGGCACTCACATGACTCTATTGCAATTCAAACCGATGGACGAAATTATAACAGCCGGCCGGTTTCGACAGATCTATCCAGTCTTCTCCATGTAATTGTGGCTCGTCCACGCGCACGGTAGAGTTCCTCTATAAATTAACCCTGTAAACGAAACAGCTTTGTTCATGCCCATGCATGCGCGCAGCTAGGTAGAAGCAGCAGGTTTATTTATTGGGACACACACAAAAAAAAAAAAAACAACAGCGATGTTCTCGTTGCAATTGCAAGGCGTGCTCGTTCCTTTGGTCGCGCTACTCCTGCCCCTGTACTACTATGCCTTGTTTTCCAGGAGCCGGAAGTCCTCCTCCACAGGCAGTAAGGAGCCCCGGTTACCCACGGACTGGCCGGTGATCGGCAACCTCCCGTCGCTGCTCATCTTCAACCTCCACCGCTTCCACGACCACCTGGCGGCCGTCCTGAGCGCGGCGGGCGGCAGCTTCGAGGTGCGCGGGCCGGCGGGCCTGCGGTTCTTCATGACGTGCGACCCGGCCAACGCGCGGCACATCTTCGTGACGGCGTTCGGGAACTACCCCAAGGGCGAGGCGTTCGCGTCCTTCTTCGACGCCATGGGCGGCAGCTTCTTCAACGCGGACGGCGAGGCGTGGCGGCGGCAGCGCGACCGAGTGCGCCGCGTGATGGGCGACGCGCGGCTGCTGGCGTACATGGCGCGGTGCTGCCGCGACAAGGTCGAGCGGGGCCTGCTCCCGGTGCTGGCCCGCCTGGCGGAGGAGGGGCGCGGCGCGTTCGACCTGCAGGAGGTGTTCGCGCGCTTCTCCTTCGACATGACCGCGCTGCCGGTGTTCGGGGTGGACACGGGCAGGCTGGCCCCGGACCTGCCGTCCATGGCCGTGCCCGACGCGATGGACGCGGTCATGGAGGTCGGGTTCTTCCGGCACACCGTGCCCGTGCCGTGCTGGCGGCTGATGCGGCGGCTCGGGCTCGGGCCGGAGCGCAGGCTCGCCGCGGCGAAGCCCGTGCTGCGCCGGTTCGTCGCCGAGATGCTGGAGAGGAGGAGGAGCAAGGAGCAGCGCGGCGGGGCAGTGGACATCGCGTCGAGCTACGTGGACGACCCGGAGTACGTGGACGGCGACAGCGGGCGGCCGCGGGACCTGCTCTACGAGACGCTCATCAACTACATGGTGGCGGGGCGCGACACGGTGGGCACCACGCTGACGTGGCTCGTGTACAACCTCGCCAACCACCCGCGCGTCGCGCGCGCCATCCGCGCCGAGCTGGCGCCCATCGTCAGAGCCAGAGCCGCTGCCACCACCGGCGGTGACAGCATGGTGGTGTTCGAGCCGGAGGAGACCAAGCCGCTGGTGTACCTGCAGGCGGCGCTGTTCGAGTCGATGCGGCTGCACCCGCCGGCCCCGATCGAGCGCAAGGAGGCGCTCGCCGCCGACGAGCTGCCGAGCGGGCACCGCGTGCGCGCGGGCGACACGGTGCTGGTCCCGGTGTACGCGCTGGGCCGGATGGAGAGCGCGTGGGGGAAGGACAGCGCGGAGTACCGGCCGGAGCGGTGGGTCACGGCGGAGGGCAAGCTGCGGCACGTGCCGGCGCACCGGTTCCTGCCGTTCAACGCCGGGCCGCGGTCGTGCCTGGGCAGGGACATTTCGGTGGTGCAGATGAAGTGCGCCGTCGCGGCCGTCGTGTGGAACTTCGATTTCGAGCTGGTGGAAGGCCACGTCGTGGAGCACAAGCTCTCGGTCATCCTGCAGATGAAGAACGGCCTCATGGTCAGGGCCAAGAAGCGACATGCTTCCAAGGGCGTCAGCCACTAATTAGAACACACGTCATGTTACTCCGATCCACGGACAACACCATACCTCGCACCTGGTCGTTGTGTAAGCTCCAGTAAAGCGTGGATGCTCCTGCTCTTGTCTGGACAATATATATGCACTTGTGATACTCGTGTGTGTACATTTCTATACATGTCTTTCATGCATGTGTTATGTTTTATTGAGGCACAAGTTTCTACCGCTCCATTTTTACTAATTTTTAGTCGACCGAAATTTGTATTTGTTCAAGTCAACACCTCAAAATCCACAAAATACTAGGGCGAGCTCACGACAGCTCATCAAAGAAGCCAAAGATTGCGTCCGGAAGCTGGCTGAAGGAGAATCTCGGGTAAGGCTATAGGCCCAAGCTGGTAGCGTACTCATGGTGTGCGGCGGTTACAAGTCATGAAAATATAGTTTGTTTTTTAGTCGAAAGAAAAATTATATCAATATGTAAGTTGAGTACATACTCAAGTTAAAACAAAGAGATTACAATCAATAGCATTTAACATGTACATTCAAAACTCAATTCCAATCCACATAGCCGATATGAGGGAAATTCCACAAGTTGCATTTCTATAAGGCAATTGTTATTTTTTTTAGATAATGGGAAATCGTACTCGGCTTTGGCCTCACTAGGAGGTTACGGCCTACTTATTACAAAAGGCAGCTCACTCAGCTGCCACACCAATTGTCATACCTCTAAAGCTAAACACCACATAGTTATGGTACCTTAGAATTGCAAAGCTAGATTTTTGGACTACCATGCCCGTGATCTTAAGTCATCTTGTGCTTATTTTGGACTGAACCATAAACTATAAAGCACAATATTTTATCTTATAATATCAAAATCCAGGCTGAATCTTGGAGATAAAAATATGCCAAGTATGAAATTCAGTCACTTTAAAACAATTTTTTTAATGAAAGCTAGTACTAGTTTCAAAGAAAAAGATTAGTTGTTGGCACCATTTCTTAGAACAAGTCTCACAAATTTTAGAATTATTTTCACCATGACCCGCCAAAGAATTAGCGACATCAAGAGAATAACATGACCTTTGCGTGGACGTCCACACATGATTGATACAACACTTACAATCACCATTTCGCCCACTCAGTTACTCTAACAACGATGTGATCTTTTGGTGTGCTTCAGTCAGCTATAACGGCGGTTGGCGTCCACATGGATGTGGAGCATTGGATGTTAGTAGTAGCATTCAACTAGGAGTTTTCTGGTCTATAATAATAATAATAATATTTTTCACAACTAATAGTCACTAGTTAAATTCGATGGTCTAGATTTAATTTCAGGAATTAACAACTAACAACTATTATCATGGGTAATATCATCAAAATAATATATTTATAATAAAAAATCTATCATTATTTAAAAGTTGAGTTTTTGGTCCCTAGACACTCTAAAAACATTGCTTGGTCTCCTGGATATCGTGTTTCTTCTTTTGGTGGACACTCAAGAAATGAGGCTTTTATATTTAGGACACTATAACAGAAAAATGATAATTTTGAATTTTTTTATCTCAAAGCACAATATACATTGAAACTTGAAATTTTGCACAAAGTTGCACTGTTGCATTTTCTGTCCACGTGATTTTTATTATTTTTTCCGATTGTTTGCATAGTTTGATTTTGAAAATAAATATTTATTAGTTAAAAAAATATGTAAACGATCAACAAAAAATATTTTAAAAATTACATGAATAGGGAATTGTGTCATATTTGCTTTTGCCAAATTTTAAGTTGCAATGTATATTGTGCATTGAGATAATTTTTTTTTGAAAATAGTAGCTTTTCTGGTTTAGTGTCCTGAAGACAGAAACCATGTTTTCAAAAGAACACATGTGATGTCTAGGAGACCAAACCACGTTTTTAGAGTGTCTAGGGGAGAAAAAATCCTAAAAAACAATTTAATATGAACTTATTATAATATATTTACAATAAATCTAATTCATTATTATTATTATTAAATTAGTTAATTTTAGTGCAATTAAAAAAATTGTATAAGTAAACAAAATTATTATTATTTAGTGCAATTACTAAACTATCCTATATCTAATGTCTATTAGTTGAAGAAAAATAATGGTGATTATTTTGAACCAGAAAACTCATGACAACATTCGGATGCTTCCAGTATGATTTCAACATCAGAATATCAGATTGTACTAATAAGCATTGACTTTATGAAACTTTCGGCGTTTCACTTTTCCAATGATAGTAGGATGATGGTGGTTCGTGTGTTTACCCCGTGGGAAACGAGGTAGTGAGGGCTTCTTTTGATTCAGCAAGGGATGAGCATCAGGATGCTTGCTCATTTTCGTCACGGTGTTGATTGATTCTCGATTCGCCTTGCCCAACTTGGGATCGGAGGTGACGCATCAGTACATGAACGCAGGAACCGGTGATTCAGTAAAAAATGAGCTAAAAAATCACAAAGGAAGAGACGCATGAACAAAAGCATGGTGGCATGACCTTGTTTACAGATGGGAGACTGGAAATCAGAGGCGAGCTACAGACTAGAGAGAGAAAACTACAGTAGTGATTACAGACGAAAAACTAGAGAGACGCAGTCTACAACAACATGATGATGAGGAGAGGAACGGCGAGCCGCACGACCGCACGGGCTTGAAGCTGCCGGGCGCCCATCCCCACGTCGTCCTGCAAAAGCGTCAACAATGGTGGGGAAAAAGAAGTCAGAGCGAGGCGCACGAGAGTGGTGCGAGGCACGGCAATGGGAAAGCGCGGCTTGCCAAGAAGCGAGGAAAGGTCGTGATGGGGAAAGGAGTAGTAAAAAGAACGCTAGCTAGGTTAATTAACATAATCAGGGGTCATTAACCAACAATGATGCTACGGAGAAAAAACAGAGAGAGAGAGAATGCTGGGATTACCCGGCGGTGGTGTTGTTGGCCGGGGGTGGGCATGGGAAGGACGGTGGCGGAGTCGGTGACGCCGGCGGGGAGCGGCACGGCGGGGCTGCTGCTGATGAAGTCGGTGCTGGTCGCCCCGGCCGGCGCGTCGGCGCCCGCGCTGCCGCCGTGGTCGCCGGACGGCGCGCGCGGGACCCGCCGCTCGGACGGCAGCCTCGGCATGCCGCCCGTGTCCGCGCCGGGCACGGGCGCCGGCGCTGGAGCCGGCGAGGGCGATGACCTGGGCGCCCCGCCGGCGGCGGCCTGCGGCGCCGGGCGCGGTGAGTAGTCGGGCACGACGACGGTCATGGGCATCTTCTCCTCGCGCGACTGGTCCAGCGGAACGCGTGCGACTCGTGAGCAGGTCACGGGAAAGAAAGGTGACAGAAGAATGCCGTGACGCGGCGGAATCAACGGACTCACCTGGGACTGGGAGGTGGCCGCCCAGCGCGCGCGGAAGGAGAACAAGGACGCGCGGCACGGCTGCGCCAGGAGGAAACCCAGCGCCAGCGCGACGAGGAGCGCGCGCCGCGCCTCGCCGCCCATTGCCATTGCTCCGCCGCTCTCGCTGCCCGGGGTGGAGTGGAGGCGGACCTGTGCTTGCTGCCGCAGCGCACTGCAGTACGCGGGCGTGCTCTGCTCTGACGCTGTTTGGTCTGGTGTTCGGTTGAGCCCGTGACTGCGTGCGAGTGCGACTTTGTGGGTGGGGCGCTGCAGCAGTCAGCAGCAAGCAGCAAGCAGTGCGGTGCGGCAGTGCCCGGCCGATGCAGGTGGAGGTGGGAAAGGCGAAGCAAAAGCGCAAAGGCCAATGGCTGCAGTGGCTACCGGCTAGTACCAGTACAAGTGCCTGTGCAAACAAAAGGCTGTGACAAAGCGACTGCCTTTCGCCACTTTCTTGGGCCGGGCGCGAGGAATCGCCGGTGCTGGTGATAAACCGATAATACGCCTGCTAATGACGTTCGTGCTAGCAGTAGTGGTACTTCATTAGCAGGTGATTACTACTCGTAATGACCTTCATGTGGACAGGGAAACTATCTCGGCGACTTCCTGTGCTGCCATAGTAGGGAAGGGAGAGACGGAGGGGATGGTGTCGGATCCGCACGCGGGGAACGGAGCCGAGGCGCGAGACTTCGCGGGACTCGGGGCGCTCTGCTTTTGGTGCCGGTAATTGCCGCATCAATTGGCGGCACGGCCACCGGGGCACCTGCTCCCTAGCACAACACTGTTGCAGCCATGGGGCTCTCGGAGTCAAACGGGTTCACATCCAGCCAACAAAATTCAGAGAACAAACTTTTTTTTCTATTCTGGTCTATGCCTGTCTAAAATTTTATAAATAACCTCTCAGTAACTATATTTTCAGAATCTAAGCCCATTTGATCACTCCATTCTAAGAGGCTGTTCGTTTTCTCGCCTCTAAAAGTTAGCACTGTCACATCAAAAAGAATCTTATTATTTATGAATATTTCGATCAATTTAATGACAAAACCCTATTGACAGATTGATGCTAATTTTTTAGATGAATATAATGAGCTTAATTAATTTAGATTTTATTAAAGTAATGCTACGAGTAACCGTCTTCTAATCGTGACTTAATTAACCTTATTATAGAACAAAGAAAATACATTGTAGGGATTGATACAATTAAGAGTTTATCCTAGGTGCAATGCGTTCTCGAGAGAAATTTTTTTCCATCCGGCCTTTTTTCATCTAAAATTTTAAAAGTAACTTACTTCAAACTAAATTTTCAAGATCTGTCATTTTTTGGTCACGCCATTCACTTTGACGTGACCAAATGTGACCGTGTTCAATCCTTATGTGATAAGCCTATTTTCCTACGTGTCATTTGATCACGCCAAAGTGTTTGACGTGACCATACTCATTTGTCACGCCATTTATGGTGTGTTCGTTTCCTGAGGTCTAAACTTTAGAGTCTGTCACATCAAAAAGAATCTTACTATTTAGGAGTATTAAATAAAATTTAATTATAAAATAAATTACAGGCCCCTAAACTAATTTACGAGACGAATCTAATAAAATATAAGAAGAATTTATTGACTTATAACTACTTATATTTTGAAACGGAGGAGTTTAGGTCACCGTTACTACATGTTTTTTTCTTTCTACTGACGCTGCAACATGCACTTTACCTGTTCATCCACTATTGACCTTTTAATGATTGGGTTAAAACATCTTTGGACATACATCTCTGCCTAAGTTGGAACGATACCACTATTAAGTTGTATTTGAAGTTGGAACGATACCACTATTAAGTTGTATTTGATTCCAATTCCCGTTACATCACCCATCTTTTTCTTTGGCGAAAACATTACCCATCTTTAGTATATTTGGTTGAGCGTCAAGGAGGGACGGGATAGAGTCATCTATGATATCCTAGATGAGCTCATCCATCATGGTTTTGTTTCGATGAACAGAATCATCCCTGTTTTTTGTTTCGTTGAAGGGACGAGGATAAGGGAGACAACAATCGTTATCTAGTTATATTCTTAATTTATTAGTAAAAATATACAAAATAATATATAATGTCACATATTAATATTATCTAATCATTATCATCTCTAATCAATTTAAAAATTTTCTAATTAACGCTAATCATACTTAAATAGTTAATAAACTACTCACTAACTAACATTTTTACACTTCTAAATATTAATTATTTAGTATTGTATATAATTATTCATACAACATATCAAATCTCACTAATCTTTTATTAATTAGCGTCATCAACAAAGATGGATGGCTTCATCCCACCAATTTTGAGAGATGACTTCATCCAACATATTGAGGGAATATTCCTGTGAGGGAAGGTCCTGTCCCCGCTTGACGTTGAACCAAACACCGACCAACGAAGGATATCCCTGGATGACACTTGTCTCATCCCTCTTCGTCCCTCCAACCAAACACACCCCTAATGTCCAAGTTTCGTTGTGGCTAGGGGTGACAATGCCCCCTCCCCCGAAGTATAAGACATGATTTGTACCTTCTATAAAAAATTATTTGTATAATAAAATAGAATTATTACATTGTCAAACTATAAATTGGTCATAGAATTTATAAACATGGTAAAAATGATAGTTAATTTGAAGTAGAGGAAGTAGTGAAATGCATATTTTACTTTGGGCTTGCTTAACCTTGAATGCCAATTTAGGTTGGGAAGAAGTCCTTTCAACGTCAATTATAAAATCGGGTATCAACTACAAAAATCGTTATTTTTTCTCATAGCAGTTTTGATTGGTGGTTTTGTCTATGTGGCGCACATGTGATACTGTAAACACATATTAAATGACATGTCACCTTTTTCACATAAAATTTTTAAGACAAATTCATAATTGAAAATGAATTAGAAAAATTAGGATTTTTCTAGTTGCAAATTTAATATTAGCAACAACTTTTGTTATATGTGGATATATAAATATGTTTTTATTTTTAAATTAAATTAACAAAAAATGACTGTAGTAGCTTTGATGAGGACATCGCCAAGCTAGGTGCGCTCAAGCTACAGTTTTCTCCAAGTTACAAGTTACCTCCAACTCCGCCGACGCATCCGATTTAGATTCAGCAAACCTGCTCGAACGAATTTGATGATATCTCCTTCATACGACACCGAAATGAGGCGTTTCCAGAGGCGTTGGAAAGAGGACGACTGCACGGTCGTTTTGGTTCTGGTCCTAGCTCTAGAACCATCGCGGATCATTCTATGTGATCCCGACAAGGTGCTGCGTCACCTTTTTGGGCCGACTCGGCCTTGTATCGTGTCGGGCCTTAAGCCCATGTTGAGGACGCCCATCCTGGTTCGTCCTTAACCCTAGCACGTCCTTAGGCTATAAGACTCAGTAGCCACCGCCGTTTAGACTTGGGTTTTGTTTAGTTCGTGTTTTCTAGAGAGAAACTACGATTGCATCCGTCGGTGTAGGGGGATTGGGGGTCCCCCTAACCGCGTACGGGCTACTTTCGGCCCACAAACGAAGATGAGGCCCACGAAGCTATGAAGTTCACGAAGCCACGGAGTCCACGAAGCCACGAAGCCCACGAGTCCCGCGGAAGCCGGAGGAGTGGGAGCGCCGGAGGGAGGACGAAGCTTCGCGGTAGTTTCCTCCGGCGCCCCAACTACCCGGAGTTAATGCGGCACTCGATGGCCTTCGGCGACGCCGCGGCCCGACTAGACGTGCGCGCGCCTTCCCCGTGCGCCGCGCCTCGGGAAGCCGCGTAGCTACGGTGCCGGGAGGGCTCTCGGCCAATAGGAAGGGAGAGATTGGGAACGCGAACCAAGAGACAAAGATCGCAACGGATTTATGTTAGGATCGTGTCGGAACATGCGAGGAGGGACCGGACCCCCATCGGGTGTCCGGGTACCCCCGGTACTTGCATAGTACTCCCCTCCTTGCCCTATAAAAGGAGGGGATACCCCCATGTAATAGGGGGTTCCTTTTAACACATAAAAAAGGCAGGACGTAGGGTATTACGCACTTCGCGGCCCGAACCTCGGATAAATCCCTTGTTCTTGCTCATTTGGATCATCCACGCAAACGCGGGAGCATATCCGTTCTTCCCCGAGCCTAACCCAAGGGAGCCTTGACAGGCCCCCATTTGGAGGTGTACTCACACACCGACATTTGGCGCGCCAGGAAGGGGAAGGTCGTAGATCTCGCTCGCGCCGCGAAATCTTGCTTCGCACCATGCGGAGGTCCGCGAGCACGCCGCGAACGGAGGATAGCGTCTCCGCCCGAGCGTCCACCGGGCGCCGTCGCCGCGACCGTCGTCATGCGGGCCGCTCCGCCCACGACAATCGTCCCGGCGCATCGGCGGCCGAGCGTGCTGCAGAGGGCCGGCGCGGCGCCGACCGCCACGCCCAAGCCGTCACGCCGCTCGCATCCGAGCGTGCCATCGCGCGTCGCTTCTTCCAGGAAGAAGAGGGGGATGACCCCTAACCGCCGTGAAGACCATGCTCAACAACCCGCCGGCGGGACCGGCGGGGGAGAGCAAGCAAGGGAGTGGCTCACCGGAGTGGGTAAACTCCCGGATACGGCGCGAGCCAAGCGCCAGCAGGACCGTCACGCCAGCCGCAGCGGCCGCCGACCGACAACGACCGCCGCGCCAACCGCGCCAAGGACGCGCGACCGCCGGTGGCTTCGCTCTCCGTCCACTCCCCACGGGGCGGGGGCACCGTGACCTGCGCAACGACCTCGGCGAGACGCCGCCGCGAGGGGGAGGATGCACGCGTCGGCATCGAGCGTTCGCGCGAGCGGGACGCGAACGTGAGCGCGCCTCCGCCCACGACCGCGACGGCCCGGAAGCGGAGACGTCCCCGGAGCGCCAACCCAAGCGCAAGAGAAAGGAGCTCGACCCTTCTTTCCTCGGGGGTTGCGCGGCCCTCTCAAAGCGCCCGCGCGACGTCACGTGGCCCGGCAAGTTCCGCCCGGACCTCCCCGAGAGGTACGACGGCACTGCTCCCCCGACGAGTTCTTACAGATCTACTCCACCGCGGTCAAGGCCGCCGGTGGCTCGGAAGACATCATGGCCAACTACTTCCACCTGGCCCTCAAGGACTCGGCTCGGTCATGGTTCATGAACCCGGCACCGCAGTCTATCGGATCCTGGAAGAGTTTGTGCCGGAGTTCATGGCCAACTTCCAAGGAACGGCGAAGCGTCCGGGGAGCCGGATCGACCTGGACCGCATCGTCCGTAAGCCGGGCGAGACGCTGCGGGCGTTCATGCAGCGCTTCGATCAGGTCCGCAACACCATCCCGCGCATCGACCCCTCCCGGGTGCTCTCCGCCTTCTGCCACGGCGTCCGAGACAAGGATATCCCGGGCGACTGGGCGTACACCGGCCGGAGACGGTCACGGACCTCTTCCAGCTGGCCGACAGGTGCGCCCGTCGCCGGGAGGCCCAAGCGTGGCACGACCCACCGGCGAAATCCAACCCGGGTACCTCCTCTCCCAAGTCCGGGGGCACCCTCTCCAAGAAGCGAGAAGAAGAACCTCGCGCGCAAGCGCAAGGCGGAAGAAGTGGCCGCGGCGGAGTCCCGTCCCCCGGGGGGCGCGGCGCCCACCCCCGCGGGTACCGGCAAGTCGCCGGCTAAAACCCCGGAACCTTCGCGTGCTACTTCCACCGCACCAACGACCACGACCAGTCGGAGTGTCGCTACATCCAGAGCGAGCATCAAGCGGCGCGACGAGCGGCGGGCGGCCGAGAAGGCCGAAAAGGAGAAAGAGGAGGAGAAAGAGGAAGTCGAGGCGTACCGGAGCGCGGACGACTCCATCGCCGTGATTAGCGGAGGCTCCTCGAGCTTCGCGTCCAAAGGTGAGGCCAAGCGCTTTCGCCGCGAGGTCCTCGCGATCACCGAAGGCAAGGCCGCGGCTCCCCGCCGAAGTGGGCCGACGTCCCCATCACCTTCGACAAGAGCGACATGGTGGGTCCGGACAACACCAAGGGGAAGATCCCCCTGGTCGTGTCGCCCACCATCCGCAACAAGAAGGTGGGACGCACCCTCATCGACGGAGGCGCGAGCCTCAACCTCATCACCCCAAAGATCTACGATTCCCCGCAGTGGGCACGCGCCGAGCTGCAGCCCTCGCGCCCTTTCGTCGGAGTGCTCCCGGGTAGCTCCCGCCCCTTGGGTAGGATTGAGCTCCCGGTCACCTTCGGTACCCGGGACAACTTCCGCACGGAGAAGCTCCTCTTCGACGTCGCGGACATCGGCCTCCCCTACAACGCCATCATTGGGAGACCCGGTATCAACCAGTTCATGGCTATCCCGCATCACGCGTTCCTCACGCTCGAAGATGCCGGGTCCGAAGGGTGTCATCGTGGAGAGGGCGGATGCCGTCAAGGCAATGGCTTGCCTCGAGGACATCTTGGCGGCCGAGATGGCGGCGAAGAGGATACCGGCACGAGGAGAGCGCGCGACGTCCCGGAGAAGCCCGCTGCGCAGTCCGGCCCCAAACGGGCGAAGCTTTCGGCTCCGGAAAGGTGTCTACCAAGAAGATCTCACTCGGGGGCTCGGAGGACAAGACCACCACCATCGGTGGTGACCTCGACCCGAAATAGGAACTCGCGCTCATCACCTTCCTCCAAGCAAACAACGACATCTTTGCCCGGCACCCTTCGGACATGCCGGGCATACCTAGGAGGGTGATTGAGCACCAACTCAAGGTCAACCCCGCCGCAAGACCCGTGAAGCAACGGGCGAGGCGCCAAGCCCTCGAGCGCGAGGACTTCATCCGGCCGAAGTCAAGAGGCTTTTAGAGGCCAAGTTCATCCGGGAAGTCACGCACCCGACGTGGCTCGCCAACCCGGTGGTTGTGCCCAAGAATAACGGCAAGATGCGGATGTGCGTGGACTACACCGACCCGAACAAGGCTTGCCCGAAGGATCCGTTCCCGTTGCCTCGGATAGATTCCGTAGTAGATTCCACGGCAGGCTGCGACCTGCTTTGCATGTTAGATGCGTACTCCGGGTACCACCAAATCTGTATGGCTAAGGAGGATGAGGAGAAGACCGCTTTCATGACTCCCGCAGGGAGCTTTTGCTACGTGAGCATTCCTTTCGGCCTCAAAACGCGGGCCCCACGTTCCAACGGGCCATGCGCTTAACCCCGGACTCGCAAATCGGGAGGAACGTGGAGGCGTACGTCGACGACTTGGTCATTAAGAGCCGCAAGGCACCGTCTCTCCTGTTCGACTTAGAGGAGACCTTCTCCAACCTCGCGCCGCAACCGGGTGAAGCTCAATCCGAGAAGTGCGTCTTCGGCGTACCGGCAGGGAAGCTACTCGGCTTCCCGGTCTCGCACCGCGGGATCGAAGCAAACCCGGAGAAGATCCGGGCCATCGAAGAAATCCGCCCTCCGAGGCGGCTCAAGGACGTGCAACGCCTAGCCGGGAGCGTGGCGGCCCTTGGCCGATTCATTTCACGCCTAGGCGAACGCGCTCTCCCGCTGTTCAAGCCGATGAAGAGGACGGACAAATTCGAGTGGACCCGGAAGCCGACGAAGCTTTACAAGACCTCAAGCGCTACCCGTCCTCCGCGCCCGTTTTAGTCGCCCGGAACCGGGTGAGCCGCTGCTCCTGTACATAGCGGCTAACCCGCAGGTGGTCGGTGCGGCCCTGGTGGTCGAGCGGCCGGAGCAGGCACCTCGCGGTTCTCGACGAACCAGCAAGCGCGGGTGCCTTGACGGCTCGAAGGCGGCGGACCAACCGGACCCGGGGCTCCACCCGCGACCAGCTCGCAGGTGCCGGAGCACCCGGTGCTGCGGACGCCTCGCTCACGACAGGGCGCGCGATGCGGCCGCTCCAGCCTGCCCGGGTGGGGCACCCGGGCGGGCCCCAAGCACGACAACTACCGCGGACGGCGTGGCTCTCCGGCCTCGCCCGGGGCTCCGGCTCCGACCTTGTCGCATGATTTGGGCGAAGCCGGGACCACGACCGGAAAGACAAGGATGGAGGCGTTGATCCCACCCCGCCCGGGGCTCCGGCTCCGACCATGTCTCGCATTGAGGGCGGGCGGGATCCGCACCAACCACGCCCGACGACGACGCATCGCACCGACACTCGCGTCACCCGGGGCTTTGGCCCCGACTACCACGACGAGCGAGAGCGAGCCGGGGCCCGTGCCCCGGGAGGCCGAGCCCTGCGCCGGCGCGTTCGGCGCCCGGTGTATTTCATCGCCGAGGTTTTGCGGGACACCAAGACCCGGTACCCGCAGTACCGGAAGATGCTCTACACGGTACTTATCGCGTCCCGAAAGCTGCGACACTACTTTCAGGGCCATCCCGTCCGGGTGGTGACTACGGCACCGTTGGAGACCATATTGCGCAACAGGGAAGCGACCGGGCGAGTGGCCAAGTGGGCCGTGGAGCTAGGCGAGTTCGACTTGTCCTTCCTCGAGCACACACATCATCAAGAGCCGGGCTCTTGCCGAGTTCATCGCCGAGTGGACACCCACCCCGGAGATCGAGCGGGAAGAGCTTAGCACCCGGTGCAGCCGTACGACGCACCCGGCGACTACCGGACGTTGTTCTTCGACGGTTCCCTCACCCTCAACGGTGCGGGAGCAGGGTACCGCTGCTGTCACCAACCGGCGACGAGCTGCGCTACGCGGTCCAGCCTACACTTCCGGTGCACCAACAACATGGCAGAATACGAAGCTCTCCCGGCGGGGTTGCGGATTGCGGCCGACCTCGGGATCACGCGCCTCCTCGCCAAGGGAGACTCGCAACTTGTCGTCAACCAGGTATCCAAGGAGTACCAATGCAACGACCCGCAGATGGCTGCATACCTTGCGGCGGTTAGGCGGATGGAAAAGAAGTTCAACGGCCTCGAGGTGCTTCACGTACCTCGGGCGACAATCACATTGCCGACGAGCTATCCCGGTGGCCTCCACTCGAGCTCCAACCCCACCCGGGACGTTCATGGAGATCCTGTCATCCCCTTCGGCCTCGACGCCGACCGAGCTCCGAACAGCAACAACAAAGCGCAAGCGCACCCGCAGGATCTCGCAGCACACGCAGAATAGCGAAGAAGTGCTTGCCAACGAGCCGCAGGACACCCGCCGGATGGACGACATCCTCGGGTTCCTGCGGGACGACATCCTTCCGAAGACGACACGGACGCGGAACGCCTAGCCCGCCAAGCCAAGCGATACGCCGTTGTCGACGACGAGCCGTACAAGCGCAGGTGCCAATGGTGTTCTGCCGAAGTGCGTAAAGATGGAAGAAGGCAACGACATACTCGTTGAGATCCACGAGGGCGAGTGCGGCAGCCACCACGCTCCCCGCACGCCGGTCGGGAAAGCCTTTCGGCAGGGTTACTACCGGCCGACAGCCCTCCAGGACGCCACCAGGCCGGTGCAACAATGCAAGGCATGCCGCTTCACGCCAGCGTACGCACCTGCCCGCTCAAGCCCTTCAAACAATTCCCTTATCCCGGCCGTTCGCGGTTTGGGGTCCGGACATTGTAGGGCCATTTCCGACTCGCCCGGGTGGGTACAGGTGGCTATATGTGGCCATCGACAAGTTCACGAAGTGGGTAGAAGCGGAGGCGGTGACAAAGATAGACCAAAACTCAGCGGTCAAATTCATGAAAAATGTCATTGCAAGATTCGGAGTGCCGCAGTGTCGGTGTTGTGAAACCGGCCGACAAGTAAATTTGTGTTTGGAGGGGATCGACGCTACTACTCGGATGGGCCTTGGATGATTTAGGAGAGCGTGGTTTATACTTGGTTCGGGCACTTGAAGCCCTACGTCCGGTTCGAGGATTGTTCGTGTTTCGTCTTGTGAAAAGAGCTACAAAGGAGGCGAGGGAGGAGGGTTGCTCCAAGCCTCCGTTTGCAATGTGCTCTAGAGGTGTGTCGGATGATTTCGATTAGCTCGATCCGTGGTCTCTCTTTTCTTGCGTGTGTGTGGGGTCCCTTTTATAGTCCAAGGGCCAGGCCACTTACAGGTGGGGTCGGAGTTACTACCTATCGTCCCAAGCGGGGTCGGGGCCGTCGTGCACTACCCTGCTCGCATGCGGGCCGCTTTGGGCGCTCCGGTCGTGCGGCGTACGGTTAGTCTTGATCGGTAGCGCCGGAGTCAATGCCACGCTCGTCACCGTGGCAGCCGTCCTGTCGCATGGCGGTCTCCATCCATCACTCCCGTTCATCATGGCTCCGGCAGAGATGGTGTTGACGCCTCCGTCTTGTCATCGTGCCGGGGGTGTCGGGCGACGCGTGAAGATGAGACAAGAGGAGCTGCGCTGATCTCACCCAATCCCCGTGGATTGGTGAGTTCCCGAGCGGAGTTATGGCGATCCCTGTTCACCCGTGAGGCTTAAGCCATTTGCCTCCGAGTCGGGCGAGGCGGGGATCGCCGAGCCCGCCCGAGTCCCGAGTCGGGCGGGGCGGAAGTGGTGCACCTGCCCGACCCGGAGTCGGGCGAGGCGGAGGCCGCGGGCCCGGCTTTCGTAGCCTTCGTAGGCCTAGGCGGATGCTCGTTGGTCAGCCACGGGACGGATTACGGGCTATTGTCCCGTCAATCGCCCGGCCTCCGTCCCGGTCACGAGCCATCATGGGCTTGGTAATGATCACGCCGCTCTGCAGCTGAGCTAGCGCTAGCGTGCGGCGCCGCGGAACGGGACGGGTAGGTACTCGCGCCGGTCACATCACGTCATGTTGGTGAAACGAGTTCCCGTGCGCCGTAATTGCGCCTACCGGCCTGCCGCAACTCCTCCCCTATCCGGTGGGTGAGGTCGCTTCTCCGCGAAGCAAAGGCAAACGCGGCAGGGATTGCGGTCCCACCCGACGCCGAGTCGGGCGAGGCGGAGATCGTGGGCCCGCCCGACCCAGGGTCGGACGAGGCGGAAGTCGTGGACTTCGCCCGACTCGGGGTCGGGCGAGGCGGAAGTTGTGGGCCTCGCCCGACTCGGGGTCGGGCGAGGCGGAAGTTGTGGACCTTGCCCGACTCGGGGTCGGGCGAGGCGGAGGTTTCGGGCCCCACTTCGTATCCTTTACGCGTACAAGACGGAGCTGTTAGCCGGATTAAGTACCCCGATTAGGGTTCCCTAATCTAGGTACCCGACACGCAGCGGATCATCACCGACAACGGGACTCGGTTCACGAGCCACGCATTCGCGAGCATACTCGCGACTCCCTCGGCACCCGGATCCGCTTTGCCTCAAGAGCCCACCCACGAGCAACGGCCAAGTCGAACGCGCCAATGGAGAAATCCTCAAGGGTTTAAAAACAAGATCATTTGACCCGTTGAAGAAGAAGGGCTCCAAGTGGGTAACCGAGATCCAATCCGTGCTCGGTCCCCGCGCACCACGGCGAGTCGAGCCACGGGCGAAACGCCTTTTTTCCTCGTGTACGGTGCGGAGGCGGTGCTACCCACGGAGATCCGGTTCAATAGCCCCGAGTCGCCGCATTCGACGAAGCCGACCAAAACACCCGGCGGCACGACGACATCGACCTCCTCGAGGAGGCAAGACGCCGAGTACTACTCGCGAAGCGCGAGGTACCTCCGGGGCTTGCGCCGCTACCACCGGCGGCGCGTGCGTCCCCGGGAGTTGCAAACGGGAGACCTCGTCCTCCGACGGGCTCGGACGCGTGAAGGCAAGGACAAGTTAACTCCCATGTGGGAAGGGCCCTTCCTCGTCACCGCCGTCGATCGCCCGGGATCCGTTCGTCCGGAGTCGGAGGACGGGTACCCGGAACCAAGCGCTTGGAACGTTGAGCACCTAAAGAAATTCTACCCTTAGAATATTCCGTAGCCAATGGTCCCGGATAGTACCCGGAAGTCCTATCGCCACGGCCACGGTCGCCAAGGCACTTGTACTAACGTGTTTTGAACAAAAACAGCGCCTAGTCGCTTCCTTTCTTACCTCTCGCAGGATTGCCGTCATGCATATTGAAGTCCTCGTTCCCCTCCCCGATGGGTAATGAAGGTCTGCGACTTAGTCGGAAGCCGGAAGGCTGCGTCCGATTGAGAATCGTGCGCCTCGAGTCGCGCTAAAGCGTCATCGCGAAGTGCCGAACGGCCTACGACTACACGGCGCACGCGGACATTCGCACGGAACAAACGGAACAGTGGGTTTAAGCTATCCATTCACAACGATAAGTTAAACTTGAACTACTTGCTGTACGTACGGGGACATAGGTTTGACAAAAAAAACAACAACACAAAAGGGGGCACAGGCGCCGGGAAACCACACGCGAGGCGGAGGAAGCCGGCACTTAGCCGCGTTTGAAGCTCTCCGCGAAGGCGCGCGCGACGGCATGAGCTTGCGCCTTAGCCATGGCATGCTCGCCCGCAGGGACATCGCCGTTCACCACGGCTAGCAGCGGGAACCCGGGCACAAGGACCAGGGCGTTCGCCGAGCACCTCCTCCAGGGCCGCGGCTATGGTTTGCCGCCCCTCATCCTCCGGGACCTCCGCCACCCGGTATTCGGGCTGCTCGGAGAGTCAACCACCCCCGCATGGCGTACGCATACCCACTCGGGCCGCGGTCAAGAGGCTCCGGAAGACGAGGCGGACCCGCTCGGAATAACGCCGACGAAACGGCCCGGTGCACCTCGGCGGCGATCTCCGCTTGCGTCCGCGCCGCCGTGGCCGGCTCGGTCGCCCGCTCGCTCGGCTCAACACGCCGAGCTCGGACTCCTCGAGCCGGGACTGCGCCTCCGCGAGTTGCCGCCGGAGGTCATCACCATCGGCTGCGGCGGAAGAGCCGCGACCCGACTTCTTCGGCCGGGCCTCCAACCGCTCGGCTTGCCGGCGGTACTCATCCCGGCTCTTCTCCATCGCCTTCGGCTCGACGGCGAAGGCCTTCCGGGCCTCTGCGAGAGCTTCCTCGCGGACGCGATGCGCTAGCCCGTCGGCGAGGCCGTGGACCTGCTCCTCGACCCGAGCGAGACGGGCCGCCTCCGTCTCCAAGGCTTCCCTCCGGACGGCGGCCTCGTCCTCACGAAGCCGGACCTGCTCCTCCCGGGAAGCCGGGCGCCCTCGCGCCCCGAAGCGCCGCCTCCGGGCGACCAAGGAATCACCGGTGCGCTGCACCCGCGCCTCGGCCGCTCCGACGGCCCGCTCCCGTTCGCCCGGCGCAGCCTCCCGAAGGGCAAGCGCGCCGGCCCGCTCCTTCGGCTCCTCCTCGCGGGCCGCCGCGGTCACCTCCCGGCGGGTTACGGCCGCTTCGCGGAGGTCCATGTGGGCCTCCGCCTCCTCCGGCTGCGCGCCGCGAGGCTGCACGGCGCGCTCCCGCTCCAGGACGCTTTGGAGACGATTCACGCTTTCAGCCTCGCGGGCCTTCGCGTCACGCGGCTTCTCGGCGGCCCGGTCGCCGATCCCGGCAGCTTGGTCCAGCTCATGCTGAACTCTTCCATACGGCGCCGATATTGCTGCTCGGGCCGGCTTCACCGCCGTCTCCGGGGACCGCCGCGCCTCCGCCACCTCCGCCTCGCGCTCGGCCGGCGCGGCCTCCCGGTCCTCCGGGGACGCGTCCGCCTCCTCCACGGCCGCCTTCGTGGCAAGAAGCGACCGGGTGGCCTCCCCGATCACATCGCCAATCCCGTGGCGACCCGTACCGCCGGAGCGACCCGAAGGTGACCCGCTCCGGCCGCGTCCAGCCGCGCCCGCGGCCCCTACCGGCGGCGGCGGTCGACGAGGTGTCTCCGCCGACCACCGTACCCGGCTCCGACCGGACGCGCGGAGGGGAGTCATTCCCCTCCGAAGCACTATAGGGCTGGCGGCGCCGGCACCCGGCCGCGGGGTGGAAGGGCGTGGCGGACGCCTGGCGGCGCCGATCGGGAAGGCACCCGGCACGTCCACGGCAGGAGAAGGCGACACCCGGCCGAAGTCGGCACCGGCAGAGGTACCCGCGGTCTCCTCTCCGGCGAGGGCGCCCGCATCCTCCTCGCCGGCGGAGGCACCCGCTGCCTCCTCCTCGGTGGCATCCGCAGCCACCTCCTCGGGAGCACCCGCGGCCTCCTCTCCGGCGGCACCCGCGGCCACCTCCGCGGGACCGTCCGCAACCCCTTCCTCGGGGGCACCGGCGGCCTCCTCTCCGGCGGCACCGGCGGCCACCTCTTCGGGGCGTCCGTCGCCCCTCCCGTGTCATCCTCCGCCCCGGCCACCGGAGCCGCACCGGCCGCCTTGGGATCCAAAGGGACCAAGTCCGGGTCCAGCTCGATCCGGACGATCCTGCAGACAATGCAAATCGGAACGCACCTCGCAACCATCGGCCTACGATGAGACGAAGTGCACCATACCAAGCACACCTACCCGTCGCGTGTCCACCCGGCCGTTTGCACCGGTGCGGCTACAGGAGACCTCTCTCGCGGGGCGGCCCCCGTCACCGGCGCCGGCGAAGCCTGCCGGGCCCGCTTCGTGGTGCGGAGGCGGGCCCGGAAGAGTCGGAGGAGGAAGGCGACGGGGACCTTTTCCCCTTGCCTTTGTCCCGCACGCTCGGAGCAGGCCTCGCAGCGCCGGGGCTGCCGCCCGGAGCCCCGGAGGCACCTCCGAGGGCGACCGTCGCACCCGGGTCGGAGGAAGGTGCGACCCCGGTACCCGGAGGCCGGGGCGGGAGTCGGGTTCGCGTTGAGAAACCCGAGCGGCCCCGGTCGGGGCATGCTCGTCAAGGACGGCGCGCTTGTTCGCCGACCGATGGAGGGGCTCGGCACCTTCCGGTACGTGAAGGAGGCGGGCCACTTCTTCCCGGTCGGCGTCGAGTAGGCGAACCGCTCGCGGCCTCGGGCAGGTCGGAGCCCGCCCCCGTGCGCGTGCGGCCGGCGAAGTTGAAGTCCCGGTACAGCCACGACGGGACCGATCTCCGGCGAAGGGGCGCGATGTTGCGCTCGAGGAAGTCGTGCACCACCCCGCGCGAGTCGGACCGGCCGCGGCGAGCGCCGCGATCCGGTCGACCACGGGCATCATGCCCTCGGGAAGTCGGGGCACGGCGTCCCGGACGGCCAAGTGCTCGGGCTGGGACCGGCGGGACGCGGAGGCGGCGAAGATCCTTCTCGTACGGCACCGTGAACCAAGCCCTCTTCCACGCCTCCACCTTGCTACCGGGCGAGTACTCTATGTACCCGCTGTCGGGCCGGCGGTCGGCCGGACGCACCCGATCACCTCCGAGGCATTGGTGAGCGTCATCTTGAAGTAGCGCCGGAAGATGGGGAAGCACGGCTGCACCCCCACAAATCCCTCGCAGAGATGGGCGAACACGGCCGGCGCCGCGACCGCGTTCGGCGTGAGGTGCGCCATGCGGATCCCATATTCCCGAAGCACCTCCAGGAAGAAATCGGAGAAGGCGGGGGAACGGCGCCGGCGACGACGAAGGTCACGAAGTGGAGGATCTCCAGCCCTCCGGTCGGCGGCGGCAAAGGCCCCCGACGCGAACGGCCCTATCACCGTCCACCGGAAGGAAGGGCGAAAGCCGCGACGTGTCAACCCCGGCGTCGGGCAACCGCGCCGTTGGCGGGGCGTCCGCCGACGGCGAGCGCGCGCGAGAGCTGCTGCGGCGGGGGAGGATCTTCCGCGGCCCATCTTGACGGCGCGCGACGACGGTGACGGAAGCGGCGGCGCGGATCGGCGAAGAAGAAGGCGAAGGGGAGCGCAGCGGCGAGAGAGAAGCCGAGAAGACGGGAGGCAAGGGGCGAAGTGGGAGACGTGCCCCGAGCAACCGGCCCTCCCACTACTTGAGCGCAGACGCCGGGCGGGCCCACGGCACGCGAACCGAAGCGACGCGACGCCCGGGGCGTCGTGCCCCGGTAGCCCAAGCGGTTTCGCCCTTCCGAAAGCCGCGCCCGGAGCTACCCAAGCCTCACGGGGCACCGACGGGTGGCCCCAATCCCTGCTCCGACCCCGCGGGTCGGCGACCGGGGCCGGGGGCTCCTGTCGGTGTAGGGGGATTGGGGGTCCCCCTAACCGCGTACGGGCTACTTTCGGCCCACAAACGAAGATGAGGCCCACGAAGCTATGAAGTTCACGAAGCCACGGAGTCCACGAAGCCACGAAGCCCACGAGTCCCGCGGAAGCCGGAGGAGTGGGAGCGCCGGAGGGAGGACGAAGCTTCGCGGTAGTTTCCTCCGGCGCCCCAACTACCCGGAGTTAATGCGGCACTCGATGGCCTTCGGCGACGCCGCGGCCCGACTAGACGTGCGCGCGCCTTCCCCGTGCGCCGCGCCTCGGGAAGCCGCGTAGCTACGGTGCCGGGAGGGCTCTCGGCCAATAGGAAGGGAGAGATTGGGAACGCGAACCAAGAGACAAAGATCGCAACGGATTTATGTCGGGATCGTGTCGGAACATGCGAGGAGGGACCGGACCCCCATCGGGTGTCCGGGTACCCCCGGTACTTGCATAGTACTCCCCTCCTTGCCCTATAAAAGGAGGGGATACCCCCATGTAATAGGGGGTTCCTTTTAACACATAAAAAAGGCAGGACGTAGGGTATTACGCACTTCGCGGCCCGAACCTCGGATAAATCCCTTGTTCTTGCTCATTTGGATCATCCACGCTAACGCGGGAGCATATCCGTTCTTCCCCGAGCCTAACCCAAGGGAGCCTTGACAGGCCCCCATTTGGAGGTGTACTCACACACCGACAAGCATCATTGTAACCGTGGCGACAAGTCCTTTTATCGTGATCCAGGGCCCCTGTTCTTTTTCTCCTTGACG